>VWZF01001134.1:531938-602437 GCA_013396755.1 Sclerurus mexicanus
TAACTTTTGCAGTTGTGTGTTTCCAGTAGGAGCATTCATAATTATGAATTCAGCAAGTCACTGTGCTGTGCATATTCCACAGCGGCTCATGGAGAAATCATTGTCTGTGAAAAATGCTTCTTCTATGAAACAGGCATAAAAATTGAGTGCAAACTGGCCATGAACAGGCAGAACAAATTCAATTCGGGAGTCACAGGGCTATTGTGTCCTGCACAACAGTCTGTTGTCACAGAGCTCTGCATAGGCTCCAGGGACAGACAGGAAACTTTGACTTAATTTTAAAATTATTTTTAGTTTGATTTCCTAAAGAAATGAGGGATTTTGTGATTATTCTGTATCTTAATGTCTATTTATGTCTCTCTCTCTTTTCCTCTTCCCTCAATAACTTTGAACCAATTGGTGCAGGAGGTTTTATTTGCAGCTTGATAGACACAAGAGAAAGTAATCAGAAGGTGCTGTAGGGAAGTAGGCTCTGTTTATTTTTTTCATTTTCCAAGGAATGCATGTTTTTGAAAAAACTTTCCTGGAGGAGTAGAGGCTTTTTTGAATATTGACTTCTCTCACCATTAAACACGCAGTGAATAAATTGAGATCCTTATCTGAAGTAAGTTCTAAGTTAAGACAACTGCTATTTGTGATTTACCTTGTCTACGTAGGACAGAGCAGAGATCCTCCAGCTCTTTGTTGACTGGAAGATCAAGGTATTGAGCAAGTGTTGTCTCCAGTACCTTGTTACTGCTTTAGTCTCCCATTGCTCAAGATGATACTGGGGGGTCTCTGGGCTCGGGCTTAGGAAACACTGGCCTAAATGCATCAGAAAATCATCAGTCAGGTAGTCATGTCTCCTGCTCTGTTGCTAGCTAGTGAAATTGTCAATCTTGTTCCAAAAAGTCATTCGGTGATTTAGGAGGAATTTTACAGTCATCTTCATGACAGACTTAGGTATCCCTTTGTTTTTCCAGTCCTTAAGGCTAATAAAAGTAAAAGTAGCCTTCATGCATTTCTAACTTTTATGGAAGAACAGATTCAGACAAAGCCCAGTGCAAAGGATCTACACAGACCACCTCTTCCCTGTCTCTGTATACACTTTGCTGACCGATCAATCCTGACCTTGCAGCAGAACAACCCAGTAGGTAAAGAATCAGCATGGGACTGAGCAGCAGATAAGTCATTAGCCATTTTCAGCTGCTAGCTCATTAATTTCCATAGGTGCCTAAAAAATTTCCAAGATCCGGACTTCTGTACATCTGTGCCTTGCTTTGCCACCCACCAGACAGGAGGAAAACCCACTGGTCTGTTTCACAGAGGGATGGATTTCAGTAAAGAATTACCATCCTGTAATGCCCAGACCCTAAAGAAATGGCAGCACTGCTCAGCAGTGGTTGCCATGCACATTCATCCTTGTAGATCCTTCCTTTGCTTCACAGGAAGAAATTCAGCAAGGGCAGAGCAGGCTAGACTCAATCTTACCTAGAGTAAATTGAGGTAGTCTCATGAACTACCCCTTTACACCTGCCTGGCTCTAGAGTACATGATGAGCTGTGTAAGCTGGGTGCTCCTTCACACTTCTAGGAAAACCAGTCAAGCAAGAATTCAGATTAAGAGAAGTGTGCACAAATGTTTTCTTAATAATAATTAATACATGATTAATAGGAACAAATTCTGAAAATAAATGATTATAAGATGTCTCTATAGCATGCCATCAGAATGATGGGGATAAATGATACCGAGGCACCTGAAAGTTGAGAGCCCATTACTAAGCATTTATAAACAGGAATGCATAAAAATATTTATCCACGTCTTTCTGAAACATGCTCTAATGTGTCTTCAAGCAATTTATCAGCTAAAAAGTAATTTTCATTAATCACTTATTAATAATTAATAAAGTGTTTGTAAGTGTCACCTTAATTTAAAGTGCTTCTGAGTCAAAGTGCACTTCCAGACTTTCTTTTTTCAAGGAGATCTTGTTTCCCAGACCAGAGTCCTTCAGACTCAAGTGACCTTGGTACATCCTTTTTCACCCAACCCACTCTTGGCCTTCACAACTGTTAGGCTTGCAAATGGGACTAAGTAATGTTTCTGGAAATCACAATTTGTCATTTCAGAAGGAAACTTGATCAGATCCTCTCTCCCCACTCACAAAGCTGGATGCCCAGACCTGGGAACGCAGCATTCAAATGTTTCAATTTATCATTACAGTGGAACCCTGAAGAGATCACATCTGCTAAGACCATAAATTGGACAAGATCCCACTTCAGAAGGAGCAGGCTCAGCTCGATATTCCCATTCTTGAACAAGGGACCAATTAGGCAGGCTTATTTACCTGCCATAAAATGAGATGTTAGCCAGTGGGAGAAGTCACTTAAGGAGAACAACAACAAAAAGTCTTTCTGATCTCTCTGTTAGAAATGGCCAGCTTAAGAAACAGGATCTCTCCACATTCTCAGTTCTGCCAGTATGTCCCTCTGTTCCTTCTGTTTCTTCATTCCTTCTTTCAAGTCAGTCCCTACCCCTCTCTGTGCTTTCCCTTTCGTCTTACACATTTTATTTTCCTCTCTGTCCCTTCTGTCTCTTTCTGTTCACTCTTCTTTTACTTAATTTTTCCTCCTCCTCTTTTGGTCTTTTTTTTTCTCTTTTAAACACATGCACATTTCCAGATAAGATTTAATTTTGAGCTTCATTACTGAACAAGCAATCAAAAAGGTCTTACATCTTGGAACAGAACCTGGGCTACAAAATGAGCAAATTGTTCGCACTGCCTTCCCTTCATAAGATTTTACAGTGAGGATTGGATCTTCCTCTTGCCAAAAACTGGATTCAAGCCCCAAGAGACAGTAAGGGGGAAATCTTCAGGCTTAAAAAGTGATATTTTCTGCTTCTCCTCATAACTTCAATTCAGCTTCTTCACTAGATGGATAATGGTGTGCGAGCATCCAGAGTGGAAGCAGAGAGAAGCAGACACACATCTGTCAGGGATGGTCTGTGCACATTTATCCTGCTTCCGTGCTGGGGAATGGATGAGATGACCTCTTGAGGTCCCTTCCAGATGTACTCATCCATGAGTCCATGATTAATTACCTTCATGATATGCAGTTTATCTATCCAAAGAAATAAGCCTCAAAATCTCCTGCAAATACATATCCTGTAGGCCGCCTGAGGATATTGCCCCCCCATCCCTGGAGTGTTGCACCCTAATTTAGACTCCACATAGGGGATGTCTCCATCCTGAACCCTGCAGAAGTATAGCCCCTTTCACACTCAGTAAAGGAATTCAAGAATAAAGCTGATTTATCTCAGTACAGAAAAGAAGGGAAAATTAGGCTCTAGATGGGAAAGAAAATTTCTATAGTCTGCTTCCTCAGAAGACAAAGACAGGGAACAGGTAACTGAATCTTGGAGAGGACTGCTGTTGCCATATTCTGGTTTCCCAGTATTACCTCCCCTCTGCAGGATTATGCAGGATTAACCTGTGGCTGCTTTCCTTGGGTAATGAGAAGTGGTATGGCACAGAGCACCACCACCCCTCTGAGAGGGGAGCCAGAGGAAAGAAGACTATGCTTTCCAGTCAGGGCTGTCTTCTCCCTGAAACAATGTTCATCCATCTAAGGATGTTTTACATATTCATCAACATAAGGATGAACTTGGGAAAAGGTAGACACATTTTACCAAAGTGGGCCAAATGAAGGAGAAATGAAAATAGTGCAAAGGAAAGGAATGATAACAATGAAGGAAGGGGTTGGAGAGAAATCCAACATGAATGTCTTATGAAGGACAGATATGAAACTGGGAACTACTTGCTTATCTGAAGAGATACAATCCTGCTCCACCTGAACTACTGGGCATCTCCAGCTGATTTACCCCAGGTATTTATTTAACAGTGAGATTTATTTTACCCTAAACTCATCCTTTTGTCTTTACAGGGTGTTGTGGATCGGCACAAAGAGACACTGCTTTAGCACTGACTTTTGTTCAGATATAACTTATCCGAAGAGAATTTAAGCTGTTTTCATTATGGCAGGGGAGGCTTCTAAGTAGAAGAGTGGGTCTTTCTGGAGAAGCTGGTCATGCAACATTAACTTACTGAAAAGGTTCCTAGTTAATGAACACAATGCATAATAAGGATATTCAAGACTTAATGTGGCATTTTTAGGTTGGTCAGATCTAGGATGTGAGGGGTTTATATTATCCTACCTTTTCAATAATCATGACAAAAATAATAGATGAAATTTCATATCACACTTTCTGTCTCTTCTGAATCATCATAAATCAAACTGAGTTAAAAATTAATATGGAGGAGATTCAACTCAGTAAACATAGATACCTACGATACCTGTGTGTATCTTACCCAATCACCCTCAACTCCCTGGTTAGACAAAAGAGAGAATTAGACACTTCGTGCACTTCCATGCCCTTCAGCAATTAATTTCCTTTTAATGTACATATCTAAGCCAGAGATCATGGAACTCTATAAAAAAAATCTGATTTCCATATGTTGACTGTAATGGGAACTTACAGTAAACAGTTCAGAGGCAAATTTCTAAAGCTAGCTTAGATTTCAAATTTGTAAGTTATAAATCCAAAAAGTGTATAAAAAGTATACTCCCTTTCTACAGAGTGTAGCAGGGAAACTGTCATCTCTATGGTTCATTGGTTTTGAGAGCTGTAGAGCAGAGATATAATTTTAAACTATTTCCTGGTCATATGCAAAACCTCAAAATTTTTACTTTATATTTTTACATTCAACTCTCTTAACCAATTTCTCATAACCTTTCTTATTTCTTTCATTTTGCCTGTCTCCTTCCAACAATCTCACCACTTGTTTCTTTACTTCCTTTTCATCTTGAATACAAGGAGCAGGTTGATCCCAGCTCTGGCCATGGAAATGTCAGGCTGAAAATGTTACTCTTGGAGTGATTTGCATGCATTACAAAGTGACAGGTGACAGCAGCACACAACCTCAGCTAATAGATGATTAATGATGTGATGTTGGCCAGCACTGTTGACTCGTTTTCCTGCTCTTCGGAAAACTTCAAAGGCAGCTGGCATTTCTATTGCCTTATGACAGGCTTATAGGTGAGTGTAATTGTTTAGTCCATATGTGCATAGCACAGAAGGAGCCATGAGCATGCTCATGGAGCACATTTATCTGTATGTGTGTATATGAGGCAATGCGCGGGGTCGTATGCATAAGCTCCCGCATGTTCCTGTGTGCATACAAGCTTCTCGTATACAAACTGCCTGGTTTCTGTGGGTTGCTGAGAGCATCATTATCCAGCTACTATATTCTGAATAAAATACCATGGCCCATTTGGGGTTACAGTCTAAAGGAATGAAGGAAACTCACTGGAATATTAATCTGGATGGAGAAAAATCAGCCCAAAAGTAAACAGTAAATTTGGAAAGGAGCCCAGTAAATAGCAATCAGAACAGGATTAGAAATAGGTCAAGGCTGTAAAATTGGTTCTTTTTTCACACGTCCTTTTTTCCTTTTTTTTCTCCCTCAACAAAATTTGGGAGAGTTGAGGTCATTAAACAGATTAAGGCTAGTTCAGACTTCAACCCCACCCAGCATTCAAGCCCTAGTCTCACTTCTGATGCATACATTATGAGTCTGGAGTTCAGTTAAAGTTATTTGGAGTTTTCTAGAAGAATATTCTTAGGCAGGATACTCCCCACACATACAGATGCCAACCTTTGGATTTAAAATCCTTGTACTCCGTAAAGGTGAAGGAAATCTCATTTCCTACTCCACACATGAACACCTCTGCCTTCTGCCCTGGGTTTCCTATTCCCCAGCTCATTGTATTCATGAATCTCTTTCAAAGTTGCTCAGCATTAGTTGGAAAAGCAGGAAAACAAACTGTAGATGAGAGTTAGGGCTTGCAGTTCTGAACAATGATCAGACAAATTGGTCTTCAAAAAAAAAAAAAGAAAGAAATTAGTAGTTTTTTGAATCAAAATCTTGCATCAAAAAAGGGATCTTTTGTGAGTTGTTATTTTTTGTTTTTCTTTTAGATGGAAAAGAAAACATGTGCAATTTAGACTCTCTTTAAAATAACATTAAAACAACAATTTCTGAGGAGTCAATACAGCAGGAAGCTGTAGCATCCAGGAAGCATGTAAGGACAGCTTAAAACAGACACATTTTTTTCTTTGCTCTTCCAATAGCTGTCATTTGGAAAAGCACAATGCAGATGTCAAAAGCTGAAAATATATATTCCTAAAACCAGAGACAAATGGCCAGAGGAGGCCTTGAAAGATTTGTATCTTCTGTTGATTAAAAGGGTAACATAGGAGAGTCACTGACTGAGATAAATCTTCCTGCACAGAATCATGTAAAATTGGATTTGAAATGTCCTCAAGAAATCATCTGGGCTCTGGTCAACAAACCTGTCCTAAGCAATCAAAGCTCTGAGTGAGCCTCAGCATAGGATGCACTCAACAAATCAGCTGGACCCAGAACAGATTTTGAGCCTGTGTCTGAGTGTCTACCTGAGATCCATCCTACAGTGGTTTCTCATTTCTTTAGATTTGGCACAGAGGGGAGATGGGCAGGTTGTGAGAAGCTGCTCACAATTTGAGGCAAAGGCTTTGGTACTTCTGAAACTAACACTTTTTTCCTTGTCTTGTGGATCATTCAGTTTGTTAGCTCAATTTCAAGACTTGCCATGTCCACTTCACATTTCCCAGTCCTCAATGACCTTTCAATTCATGGGACATCATCCACTCCAACTCAGATGCTGCTCCAGACAGGGCAAGACACTAGGTGCCAGGACACCAGAAAGCACAAAGAAAGGAAAGAGCTGGTAGGCTTTAATCTATTTCAGACCTGTCAGATTAAGCAAGTCTGGAGGTTTGGGTGATAGGACTTCTGCTTCATGCTTTCTTAAGCTGAATTGCCTTGGAAAAAGCTGAACATTCCCTCATGGTGAAGTCTGTGTCACCTGGGCTCCATCTATAAGCAGCAGCAGAAAAGATCTCAGCACTTTGGGCCTGTGAAAATATCAGCTCCTAATTTGTGTTATTTGTGTCATCCATGTCGCAGAATTACAGGTTAACCTGGATAGATGCTAAAAAGGTGTTGTTGCCAGCGCTTCTGGAAATGCAGTTCATTGTATATTAGTCCAAGTTGTGTGAATATGTTCAAGGGGGACATCAGAGGGACAGAGAAATGGCAAAAGCCAACCTACTGAAATATTTTCTTTAAATTCTCAATAATGTTATGGCACATAAAAATATAGGTATTAACATGGTAGAGACATAGGTGCTTATACACATATAGACTAAGAATATACTTGGCCATTTAACAGTCGTGCTGGCATTTTATGTGATACATTAACTAGTACTTGTTACTTAGCACTTTGAAAAGCTGCTTTGAACACTTTTCTCTTGGTTATGGGTAAGTATTACATTCAGGTACCTGTACCATGTGGTTAACTTTAAAAGCCTGAAAATTTAAAATTAAAAAAATAATTTTCTTCCAAACACACTTTATGAAGTTTAGTAATTTCCAATAAGAGTAAAAAATTCAGAAATCAAGGTTGAAGTTTCTGGCTCACATTTACTTTCGATAGAAATTAACACCAGTAGCAGTGGAAATGCTTCTTTCCTTCACCGCATTCAAGAATCTGTCTTTATTTCAACCTATTTTTTAAGCAAAATTTGAATGGCAACATTTAAGATCAGAGGCTGCTTAGCTCACTTTACTTTCCTTCCAAATCTTGCACTGAGCAAAGGAGGTAGATCTGATTCCACACAATCTTTCTGGCTGTCATTAAGAAGGGAAATTTGCAATAAAAGGTAAATGCAAGGTTTTGAGGAAGTTTTCAGCAAGCATAAAAGGGAGAATTTCAGTGGGAAGTCAGTAACTGGTGATTGCTACTGACATTTGCAATAGTATTGGAGTCACTGTTCGCCTGCTGTGGAATTGCAGCCACCTTAGGGTGGAATTCACCAGCAGCTCTAAGTCCCAGCCCCGCTGTTTAAGGCAACAGGGGTTTCAGCATGTCCTCAGTGGAATCAAGATTAATTACATATACTATACAGCAAGTGGGTACGTAAGGAACAGTAATTTCTTTTACAGTATTTCTAAGTCTATTAGAATTAGAAAGTTTCTGTTATGCTCTAAGACCAAAGGCTTCTTCTCCAAAGCCTCCCGCTGCTGTGCTGGGCAGTTCCCAGCTCACTCCCTGTGGCTTGCACAATTTCAAGAGTGAAAGTGGCAGCACTATAAAACAAAGGAAGTAATTACAAGTTCTGGAAACTACTATAGAAAGAGGGATGCAGCATCCTGAAGTTTCTCCTGTGATCTCAGTCATAACTTCATACAGTTACATCTTCTATAACCCAGCTCCAAAGGGCTGCCAAAATGCTGCTCTTGCCTTCTAGACAGTGTGTGTATCTGATCAATCCATTTGATTTGTAGGTTAGGACTAAGCCTTACAGTCAGACCCAATGATCTCATTGCTGCTAGCATGAATGCAAAATGCTTTGAGTGAAAACAAGGGGATTGATCTAAAAGGACACAGGTAATTTAGACCAGAAGTTGGGCTTTTGTCTATTAATTAAAAAGTTTGCTGTAACCTATGGGACACATCAACTCTCTTGCAAAGGTTGTCATCTCTGTGCAGCCAGCCATTTGTTTTGCTTGCTTCCCAGAGAAACTTGATTTTCATGACGGGCTGTGCCTTTTGCTACTGTATCCTCTGGGAGAGAGGTGCGGTCAGATGATTAACATTATCTTCTCTCTTAAATATTACATTATTAAAATTGGGCAGGCTTTTTTTATGGCAACTGACTAATTAGCCCCACGTCTCATCTCAGCTGTCAAAAATCTCTATTCGTTGACAGTTTACTTTAAGTGGCTCAATTAGCATAACAAATGACTCACCAAAAGTTCTGTAGGCATCCTGTTGATTAATGTCATTTATCTTGCAAACCAGCAGTAGATGCGTGAGTTGCTCCTAACAATTATTATATACATTTTTATACATATATAAGTGCCTCTCAGAGAAGCAATGCAATTTAGATGTTATTTGCAAACATTTAATAGCAATAACAGGCTTTCATCAGCAACAAGAAGATGAATGATCTCCCAATTAAGAACCAGGTAGAAGACGAGGCCATGTTTCCTTGAACATCACACTGCATGCATCCAAACGATGCAAAGAACAGAAACTTCTATGAACACATGATCAGACTGAGGATGAAAGAGACTGGTGACAAGTGTTGGTTTTTTTTGTATTTTTTACTTTTTCTGACTGTCTGCACATGCCTTTCAGTACACTGGTATATATTATAGAAACAGTACAGTATATAATGTTTCATCATGGTAGATAGTATTTTGCTCATGCCTTACATGTTCTATGGGTAATGCACAGAAAAGAAAATGGCTGGGTTCTTCACTTTCAGCTTCAAAGACTTGCCTTGGGAATTTTGCTCCTAAAACTCTTATGTGATTTTGAAAACCCAGTGTCTTAAGCCTCCATGGCCATAGCTGATAGCAGATCAAGGGGCACAGTACGGCAGCAGGACAGCTAATTTTCTATTAGAAGAGGACTCTACTAGTGACAGTGCAGCAGCACTGGGCAAGTGGTGGAGAGGAGGGTTTTTTCCCCTCAGCTTTGTTGCTGACCTTTGGCATGGTCTTATTTAATTCCCTCTCTGCACCTTTTTCCATCCATTTTGATTTTATCCATGCTGCTCATGACACCTATGTGGTTCTTGTCACAAGGACAGTCTCTTCCTGAGTGTTCACACAGTGCTTTACCCTACCTAAGGTCAGGGCCTCAGAAACCCCTCTTATATAGAGACAGCAATGTTTCACCACTGAGCAAATTCCAGGTATTCCCCACTGTAGGGAAAAATAGGCTCCGGATAGTGCCTCTGATCAGATGACAATGTTCTGAAATTTCTGCAGATAGAGGATTTCTGCCAATGAAATCAGAGATGGTCATATCGTATGCTGAAAAGCATTAGTATGGGTGCCTCTGTAATCATAGCGAAAAAGTATGTGTGTGTTTCAGTTGTTTCAAAGTACTTCTCCTAGAGGAAGAAGCTTTTATGACTGAACTCTTTAATAAGGGCTCTTCCCCCTGGTCTCAGGAGGGACCGTGCAAGCTTTAAAGAAAGTACAGCAAGTACTCTCACTACTGAAGGCACTAGGAGTATATTTTATAAAGCAATATTAAAGAAATACTGAAAGCAGAATAATTTAATCAGATTCATGAAATCAAATACCCCCAAGGCAGCGATGAAGATGCAGCTCAACAGGTACTGGCATTTCATTCCATTGGAAGAGGAAACTTCATCAGCTTGTCCCACCATTTTTTTTTTAAATTTAATTTTATTATTTTTTTCTTTTCTGTATAGAAGTAAAACTTGACACTAAATAAAACTAAAGTCAAATAACCCTAGGACATGAAGATTAGTGCAAAGACACCTTGGGCCTATATTCAGTAACACTCTGTCCTGTCTTTTCTATTTGGGAGCTGGAAACTATTCAATACTAGGGAGTTGGAGGGAACATTGTCAAGTGTTTTCTTAAATGGCAGATTTTTCCTGATCACACAATCAGTCACTGGCAAAATATTTCACCACCTTTTGTCTCTCTACTTGCATTATGGTGCCATGACTGCATTCTCTTCCAATAAAGAGCACTACAGTAGACCTTTATCCCAACTTGGGGTCTCCTTGTGCTGCAGAGATGAGTAACAACAGTATATGAAAGCCATCTTGAAAAATTAGCAGTGGAAGAACCCTCTAAAACTTCAAATTTAATGTTTCCATGTGTCATAAGTTTTAAAAGTCTGTTGGAAGGAAAGAGATTTTAATTTTTCTTCTTTTACGCTGTTACTCATACATTCAGCTGATGGCTGATGGCTTTCCTAGGGTTGTAGAAAGAACAGTGTTTCTGTAATTATATCAGTGTAGGCTATGAATATGAGGAGCAAACTGACTTTGATAGCAACTTTTACTGTAAACTAGGAGAACTTGGGAAAAGCTCTTGGAGGAAAAAGGGGTGTGATTCCTCAGCATCTATTATGGTCCCACTGAAATGCCAACCAAGAAACGATTTGGAGTGTACTTATCCTTGAAATGTCTCTGCAGAAGTCATGTTATTCTCATTTGCCAGGTACGTAACTGAAGCTGAGTAATAAATTAATCTCATTTAAATCTAAGTAGCAAAGCTCAGACATCAGGTTTGTTCCAGGCATCTTTACTTGCTGTATCATCAACAGGGAGTCAGGTGCCCCATGTAGTGAATCACTCTGTGCTGCAAGAGGTGGCATCCATTGGCTTACAAAGGTGCCTGTGTCTCCCTACTGGCGATAGAGAGAGCCAAGAATAGTAACTTAGACTGGGTAGCTTCCCTTTTACTAGAGCTAAAATTAGCTGAGACGATTCCCATCTAGCTGTCTTCTCCAAAGTAACACAAGAGAAAGTGGATAGTAGCGGAAATGGTTCTTTCAGTTCACCAGGCAGACTCAGTGCGTGGGGGATCACACTTCCTTTTTTATATGGCTATCAAACTGTCTCTGCAGTGAGGGAAAGAAGTTGAAACATCAAACATCTGTGTGCCCAAGGTCCCGGTGACTGCAGTCCACAAGCACTAAGGTAACCTGGAAAAGCTGAGTGAGTACAGAGGAATGAAACATTTAGGCAGGGCACGATCCTGCCAAGTGGCAGCAATGTCCCTGAGACAGATTTTTGAAGAGTATGGAGTAAAGAGCATTCAGTTTATGATGCATATTTAACAGCTAAAATATAGCAGCAGTACTGTCCTGTCCTGTCTCGTAGCTTCTTTCTCCAACAAAACCATCATAAATTCTGCCTTGAGCAAAGCAGAACTGATTGGACTCAATTTATTCTTCTTTAAAACACACACACACACAAACACATTCACTGGGGAAGGATATAGAAGTTCCAGGAAAGAGCCGTAACTCAATTGCTATTATAGAACAGAAAGATAATTAAGTAAATGTTGGCAGGGGATAGCATTGAATAACTTTAGCAGAATGAGTTCTTCTTTGCTTTGCCCTTTGCAGAAAGTATACTGCATTCTCCAGAGACCCCACCCTAAATTGCTTTGGATAGCTTCCTTTTCCCTGAAGGAAATCAGAGAGAACAGTACTGGAAGGGAGCTCCAAAGGTCAGTTTCCCTCAGTACAATGCAAGATCAACTCAAGCTAAGCTGATAAAGATGCACGTTTTCTCTGCTGGTGGGCAGGAGATCTGTATGCTGTATAGCGCTGCAGTTAACCCTTCCCATATTGCTACTTGGAATTTAGGAGGATTCAGGTAACATCAGAATCAATTTAATCTACAGTTTGGAGCAAAGAAAAGCTTTTTAGAGAGAAATTAATAATAATTGAGATGTAAGTAGACACTGAAATGTAACTGGCTTCTGTTTGTGACTGAATATCCAGAGTATAAGGGAGCCATGAGCTGCAGTTACTAATTAGTTCCAAGGGCAGATAAATAGCACTTCTGCCTTTTATTTGTCCCATGTGGTGGTCTGCTGGGTTTGTAGACTTTGGCACATTTTATGTTTCAAATTTATCATGAGTTTATAGCCAGATAATAAATTAATGGAAGAAAACCAAAACCAAACAAAACCAAAACCAAAACAACAACAAAAAATTTGTAAATCTTATAAGACTATTTTTCAAGTAGAAGATGAGAGAGAAAGAGCTCATGTGAAAAGAAAACAGAACAGTAAAATTTGAAATTAACACATTTTTTCTTGTTGAGGCAGGAAGGGTCTCAAGTAAGATAGCTTCTCTTTAATTAGACAATACATTTCATCTTTTTGAGTTCATTGAAAGAACTGTGTGCAAAATGCTTTGTATGTGTATACATATGTAGCCACCTCTAAAATATAATTATTTTAAATTAAAATCTTAGAAATATTTTATCTCAGTATCATGAAAGGGTTTCTGAGCTTCTTGGTAATGAATCTTTGTCTAAACATTTTTGGCAATCTTTGCATAATCATGTCACTATATGTCATAGACTACACCTTCAAGGATCACCACATGATGTGTGAAATGAAGCAAAAATAGCAGATATCCTTAGAGTGACTTTGGTAAAATAGGGCTAATTTCTCAACCTTCAGAAAGATCAATATAGTCTTAAAAGTTTCAGACACTTCAACAAAAATATCTTTAAGGGGGAAACAGAGATATGTAAATGAGCCATTTTCATTTAACAGGAAAGTGAGCACAAAGAAATTTTGGGGCTATCACCACACCTGAAATGTATGGTAAGCTCAGGATGAAAAGAAATGTCTCATGATTGCACAATTACAGGCATTTTCACCCTTGCATGACATCTTTAGAGCTGCATTTTGTATCTTAGGGTCTGTTATGACAACACCTGTTCAGAAAGTCTCATTTAAAAAATGATACTTCCAACAATACTGTCTTGTGCTTGTAGGGGAAAGAGAAGATGATTAAAAAGAAAAATGCATCTGACTGAATCAGAAAAAAAAAAAGCAGTAGTGTCATGCTTATCCAGGGCACTGGATAAAAAGTAAATGCAGTAAAAAGTATGTGTATTTAGTATATGATTCATTTAATCTCTATCAATCTGAACTTTAACAGTATGGCATTTAGTTTAACCTAATCATTCTAACTCCTTCCATGATCAAATAAAGAGATGTACATATCTCCAGAGAGAGATTTCTTTTGTTCTTTGTTTTAACTTCAGGATATAGAAGACAAACTATATTTTGTGATGGTCCTTTTTCTCCATTGTCTGTAGAAAGGTCTAGGTGTCCAGATTAACCTAAGTACTTTACCTCTAGACATTTAAAATTTGTGTTTCATCCAGTCCAATAAGAGCTCTCATTTTGGCCTGAAATGGTTAATATAACAATGGTTGGAAAACAGCTGAAAAACCATGTATGTTTTGTTTAAATACAATATTGAAGAACATAGATGACCTTATTAAAATTTATGATTTGTATTTTAGTGCTACCAGGAAGCTTAAGCTGCCTAAAGACTTCACAATGTAAGCAGAGATGATGGATAGAAAGGGATGGAAAGTTACAGGAACTCTAGCACTGAGATTAAGTGACTACCTGAAGGTCACAACAAACAGATGAACAGTTTTTTTTTCACCTTAGTACTCTGAAGATACAGATAGAGATAGTATGCCAATAGGCAGCTGGAGAGGAAAGGGAGAGTGTTGGACACAGCCTTGTTTCCCTGAGGATTTGCATTTAACCACGGTTTTCATTAGGGAAGATATCTAAATTAGTTGCACTAGGCTCCTTCTGCAGTTAGCTGGCAAAATAATGGCACCTTTTGAGAATAAGTCAGATTGCCAAGGGTAATTGCAACCTGAATGACCTTTCTGTGCACGGACTGTAAGGAAACCTAATACTGACCCCACTTAGAAAAACATCAAGTGTGATAAGAAGAAGGGTCCTGTGAAGACTGGATGAATGGATAAACAAATCATGTAATGTGGATCTGGATAATTTGAGAGTCATCCTGTAGGTGAACAGGATTTAGGCATTAGGTATTGCCAGGGCTTTGCCAGTTATTTCAGCAGAGCCTGGATTATACCAATATTTGAGAAGCCCAGAGGAGGTGCTCTGGAGTTTACAGATAGGATTGCTACAGGTTGTCTGAGCTCAGGACAGGCATCCAAAGGATGAATAGGACATCTACAGGTGGTCTGGGTTTAAAATAATCCTCTAGGAGATGATTATCAGCAGCAGATCTCTGTATCTGAAGCTCATCTGTCATAATTTCTTAGTAAGGAAGAAACGAGGGACAAGATCTGCCAAAAATACATATGATGGATCAGCCAAATTGTTTCTAAATGGTACCATAGTCAGAGCTCTCCACAGGGGGCCAGCAGCCAGCTGCACTACACTGTAGAGTAAATGCTACTGCTTTGGAAAAGAGTCAGTGGCAAGTGATTTGCATTAAACAATTTCTTTCTTTTGTTGTTGTTTTCATTGCTATTTTTGGCTAACACAGAACTGCATCAGCATGTGAAATTTAGAGAGGAAGTGCCCAGTTGCTGATTTCCAGTACTCTTTTTGTCTCTATGCTTAGAGATTTTACTCCCAAAAGGTGGGGAAGAGGAGAAGAGTAGCAGGGTGGAGATGGTGATATGGAATAAAAAAAGCCTGAGCAACCAGGGAGACCATCCAGATCCAGAAATAGCTTCCATTTTCCAGGATTTTCTTTCAAATTCAAAAATAAACAGAAATCTGTGAATTCAGAACACCTGTGGTTTTCTCGCCTCGCAAAGGAGAACAGAAGAGGGACAGCTAGACCTAGGTTGGAAGCCAGTGAACTCATGAATATGAACAGGGCACATGAAAGTAAATGAAGCCCAGGGATTCATGGATCTCATCATGGTCTAGAGATGCTTTCAGCATATGTCTAGTATGCAGCAGAGTTTGGCAATTTTCCTGGTATTTAGGCCACTTTTGGGACTGCTGCTCTTCTGCACATGTTTGTCCTGGAGGATTGTTTTCACTGATATGGTGTGATGAAATTCCTATCTAAACATTCACAGGTGTATTTAGGGATGGCTTTGGCCATACATCTGGTCACTTGCCCAAAGAACAACCTTGCTAGGGGCAGCAAAATGTCTCTGCCCCTCAGTTTGCCTGCTCTCATAAAGGGACAGGCTGGAATGCTACACTCGTCCTGCAGCCACCTCTCTTTGTCTGCTGACTGCAAAGGTAAGGAGAAAGACCAGCTTTTCAGAGATCTTTCCCCAGTTCCATTCCTTCCCCCCTGTGACAGAAACAGCCTGGCCAAACCCAGCCTATCATCCATGGAAGATAAAACACTTGGGTGCTTTCAAATGTTGTCTCTCCAAACATTTTTCACATACCCAGACACACATGGATTTATGTGTAAGTGCAATCACATAAACATCTGGAGTGATTGCTATTAGAATAATTATACAGGTAGCTGTCTATATTAAAATGCATCACACACATGGATGCATGTGTATGGATCAGAAAGACAGGCAAATACATTAAAGGATTCAAAAAATGTTAAGGCCAGAAAAGACCACTGGAACAATCCAAGAGGTTTTCTGCCTTGCATTAGCCTGTCTTTACTATCTAAAGCAAGCTCTGCTAGGCTGCACAACATGCTGAAATTGTACAGTATGTTGAAAAAAGAAACAAGAACAAACAATGAAATATTTAATATCCTCTAGTGGTACTGATGCAGTCTTTAAGCACAGGGCAGTGCATTAACACTCTTCACTATGCCTCCTAACTAGAGTGGCTAGACTCGACTATGGGAGACAAAAAGTGGACAGCAGTTTTTGCACTCCTTTTGCACTGAAAAGCCTCAGCTGAATGGAGGTTTGGACTCTCTGTTTGAAGAAATGTGTGGATGAATCAATGGATTCAGAGGAGGGCAAATTAGAGGCTGAGAAATCATTGTCCACAAGAAACAGTTGAAAGAATCGTGCCTGCTTAGACTGTGGAACCAAAGAATGAGTAAAAGTATGAAAATAGTATTAGAATATGTAAAGCACTTTGCTCAGGAAAACTTCTGCTCAGTTATGAAGATATTTCAGTTAAAGTATAAGAATCTTTTTACCTGAAAAGGCTATACATACTAGGGTAAGATAGCTCCTATCTTCTTGAGATTTCACTTTCACTTCAGTGTCTGTGGAGCAAATGTAGTCAACATGCCTAATTTTTGTGTGTGATGACAAGGACCCTTTTTAGGAGTGACAGCACTGCCCAAAATACAGGTGTTTCATGAATCAGTGCCATCACTGTCAGGCTACTCTTTCGTTTTGGTATCATTTCCCTGACTATATGTCACTTGCCATGGTTAGACAGTGTGCTAATCTGTGAATCTTTAGGATTGTACACATGTTCTTACATAAAAAGCAGCCCTACCAGAATACCACTGAATTTACTTTGGACTGATGTGCACAGCATGAACATGAGACTGTATTTCATGTGTGATCCCTTGTTGCAGAGACAGTGTGTAAGGGTGAAAGTCATAGTGAAGAATCAACAGTCACATTTTAAATACTTTACAGATTTCTGAGATTCCTGCACTCTTTTACTGAAGTCATGAAATGTTTGATTTCTTGAGTTAAGTAACAGTGATTGAGTTTGACATGGAGTAATTTCCTACATTTTCAAATGTTCCTAGGATCATCCATAGGTTTTAATGCATTATGGAGGAAAGGCAGCTGGAAGCATTTGATTGCCTTTCAGATTTTTTTGTTTAGGTTAGTTTTGTTTTATTTTCTTATGGAAGTTCCAAAACCTAACCTCTCAATGATTTTTTTTTTGTTATCTCTTTTTCTTTGCTGCAGGAGAAACACATTTACAAGTCACTAAATCCAGTTAAAGCTCAGGCTTCCTTAACCTGCCTGAAACATACTGCTTGTGTGCATGAAAAGGACAGGTGTACAGTGATTACCAGATTGGCTGTTCAAGCAGACCTTTCCTTTCTGGGTCTACTAGTCCTGGCTGAGGGTAGACTATGACATTCACTGTAGAAGAGGAATCAGCTTAAAATTCAGTCTCAGCTGACTAAAGACTCCTCTCTCTTGAATACTCTTTTGACCATACAGCCACATCTCCAAGGTCTGTACCTCAGAGGCTGGCAGGACCTCCCACACAGTCAGAGCAGGATTGGTAAATGAGGTCCAGACTGCAGGTGAGCTAATTCAGTGCTATTAGCTGCAGCCAGGACTTCATCTCCTCATTACGAAAGAAATAAATTATGCAAAGTGTACTCTCAGTACAAGCAGCAAGAACCGACAAAGCCATAGAACAGAGAGAGGTAGAAGGAAAAATAGTCTGCAAAGCGGGGCAGAGAAATGCAACATTGCACTGGAAAAGGTGAGAGAGAACCCTCATCTTGGATTAGCACCTGAATGGAAGCAGAAGACATCACTTTCCTTGGCCCCCCACTTCACCCTGTGAGCCACAGTGACAGTCAAGGGCTCTGTCCTTCCGTGCTTGCTCATGCTCTCAAGGTCCCTCACTAGTTACTCTTAATGTACCTAAGTCCTTTGTAAGAAATTGAGTTGTGTAAAACTGCAGACCCCAAGAAGGAAAATATTTACCTCTTATACCCCAAACAGATACTCCACAAGTGAATCTCTTCCCTGACACCACTTTGCAAAGCCTGACTTTTTTCTGATGGCAGTTGCCTTGAAGCATGGTATTATTTTGAGCTCTTCTCTGGTATATTGTTTATTTTATTTCCAGAAAAAAATACAGTAGGGAAGAAAGTGACTGTGTAAAATGTATTACAACCACCTGAGCAAGATAAAATATCCTAGGTATGGGCAGAAAAACGGTTGACATTGGCTTAGATACCAGACCCCTCTCAATCCTGGTCCCTGCAGGACTGTCACCGTGGTGACCAACTATTCTGGCACCCTTCTGCAGGATGGAAATTCTGCCAGGAGCTGGGCTGGACTCACATTAATTTTCTCCTGGCCAACAAAGACTGACCAGATTGCAAAGACTGTGAACTCATGACCTTGATTTGTTTTCCCTCCAACAGCTTCCTGGAACGTTTGGTTTCTGTGTCTGCTCTCTGCCTCCTCCTCCTGTTTGCCCAGGAGCAATCACAGGGGCAGATACAGCCCTGACAATTCACCCCAGGTGTGGACCTGCCCCCCTGGGAGCAGGAGGAGCACAGAATGCCAGCGTGGCTGGAGTCCATCCATCATCCCCCCAGCACAGGTAGCACTGGGCTGGAAGGACGGCATAACAAAGACAGACTACATTTAGCTGAATACTTTCCTTCAATCACTGCATTAGCTTTTCCTGATCCTATAGTTAAAAACAGCTATTTATTCTATCACTACTCGCTGGCAAAGATATATTGCACCAAGTCAGCACCTACAATTATTATAGTACAGGAAACCTTTGCTGTAGCACGTTTAGTGCTGCTATTTATCAGGCACAGCTATTACATCCTGGCTCCCAACAAGGCTATGCAATTCTGGCACCCAGGAAGACAGCAGGTGCTCTGAATTAAACCAGAGTCCAAAGACTTTCTCTTCACCTTCCTCTGGCTTTCCCTAATAGTCTAGCAAGGATTGAGGGCTGTCAGGAAAGAGAAGGGTTACGAGAAAGCACTCAGTTTATCTTCCACTGTGTCTTAGTGTCAAAAAATACCACGTGTAGGGGGGAAAATGTTTCTGTGTTGTGAGGGAGGTGACAGGATCCTTAGAAATTAAAGAAATTAGAATCCAAGTAGGTTATACAGTTCTTCAAGGTGCCTAAACCACAGTATTTAATTATAGTAGCTATTTCTTTGTGAAATGCTTATCCAGTACTATCTGATAGCCAAAAATATTGCACATCATGGTCCATCTGCCTATCCAGCCATTGGAAAGTGTACTGATAGCACTGCTGATCCATTCATATACAAACTCAGGGCTCTGGACATATTTTTCATATCTTTGCTGTATGATCAAAACTTTCTTCTGTTATTACCAGCAAAACTGTCTTGCCATTGGTCTGCACTTCAGATTATTTTGATTTCATGTCTTCCAACAGAATGGTATTTAAGAAGGTGTTTCTTATAGAATCCCCTCCAGTTTTCTAATTTCAGCATTGTTAGCAAATTGAAAATTTGATTCACAATGTACACAGATTTATTGTAATGATTGAAAAAGAGAGAAGAACATGCTAGGGAATAGCTGACGGATCAGTAAAAAGGGAGTTGTTTGGATACCTTCCTGAAAGCCTGCTATTCCAGAGTTCTCTCTCTCCCTCTGTTACTAATTTTCAAAAGAAACTTCCCTGATGATTTCTCTCGGGGGGGGGGGGGGGGGGAAAGGGAAAAGACTTNNNGGGGGGGGGGAGAAAAAGAAGAAGACTTTTTTTTTAAAACATGATTTTTCAGTAGAGAAACGTTGTCTAAATTACTTTGATCAGTCCTTTCCAACATCTTTCCCACCCAGAGTTGCCATCAGCTACATGGAGCAATCTGGGTGTGCTCTCCGTGGAGGTGTGAAAAACACCATTGCCTCTACCGTGCATGTTCCAAGTGCCAAAAGGCACTCAGTGTCTGTCAAGTCTAAATGTTTGCAAGGGCAGGACCCAAGCTGGAAAACTTCTAAGTTCTACAAGAGGGCCCAAAAGCGAAGAAGAATATATAGGAATAGCTGAATGGGGATCAGTACTCAGGTACTCAAGACCAAGTAATAATGCAGAATACTTTGGGTCACCACTGTCTAGGATATTTTCCTTAAGAAGTTTTTTTTTGGCATACTTTGAGATACACAGATTTAGCTTTATTCTCACCAGCTGCCAGCCAATGGCATCTTTTTGAATCTGTTCCTGAAGGCCTCAAGCTTCCAGGAAACATGTCATCATATTATGGAGCTACTACTGACCACAGCTGCCTGATCACTTTGCCTTTGTAACATGACAGAGGTGGCTCATGGGATTTGGTGTGATTTATTTGTTTAGATTTGACACTCCAAGACAACAATGTCATTTTGTTAGAAGAAATAAGCACATCAGATTGCCTGACAGAGGAACAAAGAATAAAGGATTTTAAAATATATTCAGTAATAATAGTAATATTAATAACTAACACAAAAGGAACAATTTGCTTCTAACCATCACTGCTGATGTACAAGATACCCACATTGAGTGGATCTATTGACCTGGTATTCCTGCTTACTGTGCAAGTGGTACTAATGTTAGGAGGACTATATTTAAGAGACAGCAGGCTTTAAGAGGCATCTGCTGATGGAGCTGCAGACACCACCAAAGATTCATGCTACTAACTAGGGGAGGGACTCACACAGTGGAAATAATTTGCTTAAAAGCATGTTGATTTGGACATCACTAATCTCAGCATTGATCTCTGCCGGCATTAACTTTGCTGTTAATGCAAATAAGTGAACATAAGGATGCCATTAATTGTATTGATATAATGGAAGGCATTGCCCTTGACTTCAAGGCCCCCCTCTTTGATTTAGTGCTTGCCAACAACTTGACATTTTTGTCTTCTCTCACCCTTTCTGCTTGTCCAAAATGATGTTTCATTCCTTTTTATGTCCCTGTTATGCTTGGAACATCCTGTCTCCAAGTTCTACTCCTTCAAATGCTCCTTTCTTCCTGAAGGTCCTGCATTCACCTTCCCTCCTTTCCCCAAGTGAAATCTCACAACTTAACAGGAAGAAATCAAGAGTATATATCCAGAACACAATAGCAGCAACACACATGAAGAATTCAGGTTGTACAGCCAGGATGGCAAATTCCCTCTGTGATTCCCTGGACCAAGAGGATTGTGAGTTTCAGGAGTAAAGGCTTAATGAGGAAAAAGCAACAAATATGATTTATCCATATGGCTTTACTGAAGGTGTTACTTGAAAACAGTGCTTTTTCTGGCTGCCCATCTTACAAACTGAATACTGGTAAAAGGTGAAGGCTCTGGAAGGGTTGGAAAGAGCTGAGAACTTTAAACCCTAATTTCATAAATAGATTTATGGTAGCTATATATGTAGCTTCTGCAAAGGAAGTTTAGGAAAAGTTTGTTGCCTTTTATTATTACCTATTAGATGAAAAAATATCTGATGGCAGAGGGAATTTTAGTTTAGGAAGTAAAGAGACCACAAAATATCACACTAGACAAACTAAGTCTAAAATTACAGTATGGTTTATTTCGACTGATTCAACTTTCTGAGTCTTAAAATCTTCAAATCAACTTTAACTTTCTACAAGACATATTCAAGATAAGAAGCAAAAAAAAAAAAAAATGCATTAGGGTGAAAGCTCTTGTTTTCCCAACAGAAGTGTTAATTTAGTCTATAAACTTAACAAATACATACAAGAATCACTTTCTCTGACCCAAAGATTTAGCAGTGCCAAAAGGGAAGATACAGGAAGAGAAATACTATTGCAGATCTATCATGGGTAACCACAATTTTCATTGAATAATAGAACAAGCATCAATTAACTTTGCATTTTTCTCAGCCATTATTAATTGTTTGATTTCCCAAGGGCACTATCGTGGTAGAAACTGGTATTGAGTGGATCTGAAGAAGTAAGGGTATGGGGAAGATGTCATATGTGTAAGTGGTGTCCTGCATCAGGAGGCCTTCAGGCTGTCTTTTTCAACCAATCACCACAGCTTCATTTAAAACAGGGTCGCTGACTGTTTGAAATGCTGTCAACTTTGAGATAATCAGAGGCATAGCCTCTGGAAACTAGCACATTGTGGGACTGTAAAAGGAAGCCCCTGCAGGGGAAAGCAGGAATAGTGTATGTAGCAGTATTAAATTGGCATCTATTTGTCAAAAACATCCTTTGCCACCTCTTTTCTCCAGCAAAAATATTCCACTGCAAAAAACCCACAACCAAACAAAAACCCCACACTCATCCTCCATTTCGTCAATTAACATCTGAATTGCGATCAACAACTTTGCAGTCCAGGAATTTTTTAAGAGATAAGAAATCAAATCTTGTTTTTCAAGCTGAACATAAAAATACAGTGATGCTAGTGGGATTATTTTGGAAATACATGGCAAATAGGAACCTTGGAGGGACTTGATCCATTCCTAATCCAAATCCCTTTTGGTCCCTTAATCCATAAAGCTTACTAGAGAAGTATGCTAGTGCTAAATAGTTGCATTTAGGATTTGCAGCTGGATTTTCATGTACAGTTTCTATCATCATACATCTGTAAATGCATCTTCAATAATTGCTTTTCACTTGCAAAGAGTTTTTCTCTGCTAATCAGTGGTAGAAATTTTAATTTTGGATAGCAGCTCTGTAAATGGGAGGTATTTATTACCTCTAGTTTACAGATTGGAAAACTAAGGGACAGAGGGTTAAATGAGCCTAATTTAAAAAAAACCAAACAAACAACAAACTAAATTATTCGAATGAAAAGAACACATAGAGATCCAGACGTGAACCAAATCCACCTTATAATCAGCACCATAAAGAAAAAGTAAAGACAAGAAAATCGCTGTCTCAAGTGACTTTCACCCTAATTATAAGACAATAATGGGCAGGTGGATTATCACAAAAAAATAACATGAGTAAAAGTTAATGTGTTCTTTCCCCTTCTTTTGATTGTATGGTATCCGTTTGGGTCTTATCTCTGCTGATTTAATGAAAAGGAGAGAAATTTCCTGCTAATCTGAGGAAATGGGTGTATGCCCTCAGTTTAGCCTTGATTTACTTCAATGTGGTGAATGCCACAGGCACCACTCACCCTAAATTCTCTTTCTTTAGTGTAAGATAGGAGGAATGTGGTCTGGGATGATCCTGCCCAGTAAAGCAGCAGGATATTCATAGCATCTGTCTTTTCATTAGCACATAGAATATAACATGATCTGTCTGTCCTTTAAACTAAGAAGCAAGCCAAGTCACTCAAAAGGGCCAAATTTCATGCTGCTTTAGCTCCACTGACTTCAAAATCCAAGACCTATTTGGAGACCCCAAATATGCCACAGATCAGTCAAATTTCAGTGGTTCCACAGTTCCTGAGGAGGAGGAACAGATGGACAGGAACACAAAGAGGCTGATTGCATAAATTCTGTTTCTTAAGAAACTACACTAAAATTAGGTGTCTTAAAATCCAGATCGAGGGTTAATTTTGTTTGGAAGTAAGTGCCTGAATATTAACACATATGGTTAGGACCGTCCCTGTTTCTGTTAGTGTTGTCAAGTCCAGGTTCTGATATACCAAATTCAGTTCTGCCATATCATTAGGGACTATTACGTCATAAGATGAGATATGCTTTAGGTCATTTCCACTTCAGCCATGCAACCTGCTAACAATAACTTCTGGTTTCAGTCAATTACTTTATAATTATGTTTTTAAATGTCATGTCTGATTTGAGCCAAACACTTGGCTTTTAGCTTTCCCAAGAGAAAGAAAGACAGTGGCATGAAATTGCAATCTTAAAACTAAAACCTGTACCATCTATAGAGGTACTCACAATTCAGGGCTATATTTCTATGCATAGCTTGGGGCATGGTTCCACAACAGATATCCTTCCATCACGGAGTCCCCGGAGAAGGTCTCAGTTTAACTGCTTGTGAAATGATCCATTAGCAAAATAATAAGTATTAAAGAAAAAGAATAATTAAAACTACAAAAAAACCCCACACTACAAAAGCCCCCAGTCTTAAGTGGTAACGTCATTAGCAAGGGGTTTCATTTAAAGTTCATCCAAACAAGCATTTTTGTTGGTAGAAATGAGAAGGGCAGTAACCTCTCACACAACAGTGGTGAGGACAGGAGGCACTAACACAAGAGATTGGTGATACAGTGCTTATGTATATAACCTCTTTCTGAGAGTGTAGAAAGTAATTGTTTATTCTGATAAACATTCTAGCTCTTAAAATGCCAGAGACACTCCTTCTTGATTTCCTTTTCTTGTCTATTCAAAGGAAAGGTTTTGCTCTGTGATGAATTTGCACAGAATTATGGACAAGGTGAGTTTCTCCAGTGATATCCTGGAATATGCATACCATGCAACCTGGTCCACCCTGCCACAAATCCTGACGCAGCCTCAGCCTTCCAGGGCTTCCACAAATCTTCCTCTCATCAATTCCCCCAACATTCCCCACTACATGCCCTGTTATGAATCATCTTTCACAGCAGAAAGAGAAGAGTCTGAAATTCCCTGGTGTTACCTAAACGTGCTGTTTTAAGGACTAGAGGTGTAGTTCTGAAAGTACCCTTCCTTTGCACAAGGCCGAAGCTCTCCAAGCTGAGTAATCCATTAGAACTGCCATTAACTGTGTATTCATAGCACTCACATGCAGCTCAAATCTCCACTGTGGCTTTGAAAAATCTACCCCCAGTGTTATTCTAATGCAGCTGTTTGTCTCCTTGTGAACTTATAATGATAATAATGATAATAATGATAGTAATAATGACTGACACTTATATAGTACCTTTCATCCAGAAGGATCCCAAAGTGCTTTGCAAACTGATTTGCAAACGACTGCACACCCATATTAAACACCCCATCCCTATGTTAATGCAATGTTAATATTGCAAATGTGAAGGAGGGAAAAAGACAGGAAATGCAAAAGTTACAGCTTCAGGAACAACACCCGTAAATAGTGGGTCTTGCCTGTGAAGTTCTACCATTTACAACATCACCTGGAAAATGCTGCACAGCAAATAACTGATGGAAAGGTGATCAAAACCTTGTGCATCTGGCCATGAAGGTAATTGGGTGAGTGAGGTGGAAATTTCACTCAGTCCCTTTCCTCAGGTGCTGATATGGAAAGCTGAGTTCCCTAATTTTCTATTTTTATTTTCTGCAATTAGGAGGGCAGCACTAGGTGTAGGTGCCCCACAATCAGAAGCAATGTGGCTAATGATGCTGCAATTGGACAAGGAAGGGAATGGAAAACATTCTGCTGACATCAGTGAATGCTGGCTCAAACATTTCTTGAATTATTTGGACAGTAGCAAAATTTCGCTTTCTCCCTCTTTTCTACTTCTTATTGTTAGTTGCTCTGTGTTTTCACAAGGGCGAAACCATTCTTTTCTATTTCACACCATTTTTCTTCAAAACTCTGGGTAATGTCTTTTGGAACCAGATCTCACATGACAAGTTTCAACTGAAAGGTGTTTTACATCCATTTGAGCTGTGTTCCTCTGTTGATAGAACAGATGAGCCCAATGTTAATGGTGCAAATGGTGCTGTTTTCAATGCACAATTAACCAGGTCAACACCGTGATGAATAAAAATTAAATCTGGCATCAGGGAAGACCCCACAGAAGTTGAAATCAGTTTTTTAGGTGCCTGTGACTCCCAAAACATCCTTATCTCTCAACACATACTTTTCCCTCCCACCACGTAAGGTCAACTCATTTGCATCAAAAGACTGAAATAGAAGAGTTTGAAGGAGAGGAGTATAGGTTTGAGAGTGAATGATTTAAAAAAATCAACAGCCCTAACCCTTGTGACTCCAACCAGCTGTGACTTGCTTTTTGTACCATCTGGATAGAGAGGGATTTTTTTATTTTTCTTTTTTTTCTCTATTGGAACATGACCTGGTTAAGAGGGTGCAAGAGCATACACAAACACAATAGAAACTGGCTGTGTGCACAGAGCAAACACTCACCAACTTATTGCCACAGCTTCTTAAAAGCAAATATTAAAACTAAGTAATCTGTTTTGGCAGTAATTTCTCAGAAATTGGGAAGTATATTCTGACCATGCAGATCATTTAGTTGCTCTGGCAGGAGTTTGGCATTAGTCTGGACTTGTCTGTCTGAGCTTCTGGCATACCCTTTATTGCATGGTAAATCTCTCAGCAGAGTGGGGAAATATAAGTACAATTTTATCTATCAAGTTCCTCAAGGCTTTTCTTGCTCTGTTTTGAGAGGATATTTCCTGCCAGCTCTGTTTATCTTCACATGGAGATGGCACACAGAGGAGAAAAAAAAAAAGGCAGCAATATATAGAATAGAAATTATTTACTTTGAGAAGGACTTCAACCTGTATTTGCCTCAATATCCATGTCAGCCCACAAGGGTTAAAATTCCCTCCCCTGTGACTGTTGCTGTCAAGACAGGTGGCAAAGTGGCTTCCCAAATCTCTTGAAGTTCCCCTGGGGATGACTTCACTTTATCATTTTTGCACCATGAAGGCTTTCATCCCACCTCAGGTGAGACTCTGTAATGGCTGGCTTTGCTCAGCTCTGGGAGAATAGTAGTTAATAGTGTCATTTTGGAATTTCTTATTAATAGGCCAGCAAAACTGCAAGGTTGACAGCACTATTAAATATGACAAAGTCTTCTTTAAAACACTGACTGTTTGACCGGTGGGAGAAAAAAAAATCATGGCATGATTTATTCCCAGGTGTGCGAGTCACAGACTCTCCTCTATATCTTCTGTCCATGGAATGATCACTCATCTATAGTCTGCAGTGTCCTCACACAACTCATCACAGATGGCTCATCTTGACTCTACAACACTGAAACACATTTGTGTGTCACCCTGCACAAACCACCCCAACCCGCAGGAGACTTTCCTCTGAAATCAAGGCATTTGTAACTGATCCCTACACTGGGCAGCTGTTTGTTCTGGATGGAAGCGTCATACGCGTAACAGGTGACATCAACGTTTGGGGTGAAGATTTCGCAGCTAGACAGACAAGGTGTCAGGGTATCTCAAACCAGAGGGACACTTCCAAATGGAATTAAAGAGTTTATTAAGAAAGATTTTATGTATGTACCTGGGAGATTTGGAGGCACACAAGAAAAATGCATTAGGATTAGATTAGATGAGATTAGATTAAAAAAGCACAGACATAGTGGTCCAGATCAACAGCCAGTCTTGGTTCAATAGCTGTCTCAGACAGTGGTCAATACCATCTGCTTTTCTGCAACAGGCAGGGCACCCTTCAGTGGGCAGCTATGGGGATAACATACTCATAAGGACAATGTCTTCCTAAACCCCATTAATTAGAAGTTGGTTTAGGCACTGAAGCAAGAAAGCTTTTATCCACTCTGAAGCTCTGGGATTTTATTTTTTTTTTTTAAATCCTCACAATAGTAAATCTGGATGTTCTTGCCACCTAATAAAAGTCTAATCCCATTCTCCCCCTTCCCCTCCTCCTCCTAAACTGTCAAAATTTTGGTCCTAAGTAATAGTTTGTTTTCTGGGGGTTTTCTTTTTTTTTTTTTTAAACTGAATTGAAGTTTTTGCTTGGGCAGGTCTAAGAAACCTGTGTAGCAGCTCACAGGAGCTCTCCACAGCCTTGAACAAATGAGGGAGAAGAATTACCTCAGTCACTGAAGTCAGAGACAACCAATTTTGTGTTATCTGGCTGTAATCATTAAATAAGCCTGAAAAATGTAGCCCTTCCATGTATTTTCACTTTTCACTTAGCACCCATTTCCTTTATGAGGCAAGTCTAGTAACTAAACCAGCTTGGAAGGGATCCAGGGGACATGTTTAGCATTCTGTGTTTCAGACGTCTTAAGTGCATGTTTCTTGGCTGGACCACTGTCTTTACACCCCATTTGAATAATACAAGGTTTTTCTGAGAGGAAGAGGTATTATCCAAGAGAAAAAGGAGATACATTAACCCTGACTCATTTCAAATGCCAGTCCAGTGTCTTAGTTTACTGGATGAGTTGTGTAAGGTCAAGAATACAACCACAGGGCTCAGGAAAACAGAATATTCGTAGTAATTTTCTGCATCAAGATTCAAAAAGTTTAAAAACACCAAGCCTCTCATTTCTTAGGTAATACCTTATAATTGCCGGACAGTTGAGGCTTGGTTAGTTTGACCAACACTTCCTCTTTGCATTTTACAGAACCTTGAATTTTGTGTGAAGGTTTGAGTATTGGAAATAGTAAGAGGTAGTGCTCTTTGAGTTGCTACATTTTTTAGTGTTCACTTTGCAGTAGTGGCATGTCCTTTATCTTGTGCAACCATTAATTTGGTCATCTATAAATCCTTATAAACAACAATTTGCCTCCTAAGGAAAATATTATATTTTTGATTCTCAGAGTTTTTACAGAAGAGCCCAAATATTGTGGTAAATGTCTGTTCCACTGAGTTAGAGGGTAATTGCCAGAGGACTCCTTTCTCCTCTGTGAGCAGTGATCCCCAGATGGACTTCATGTCTGGTGATGAATTGACCCTTTTAAAGCAGAGGACACAAGAGATGCTACCTAAAGACAGAGTTAAGCCTACAGAGGTAAAGGAGAATGAGTCATTCAAACTCCTACCAGGTGTTGCTCTGTCATTCTTTAATAAAAAATTGCAGCTTTCAAATGAAATACTTTATTTTTGAAATGTACATGAAATGCTATATTTTTTTTTTCAGGTGAAAGGGGAACATATTTTGAGCAGATGCAATTTTAGTATTTGCCTGCTGAGTTTTGCCTTTGAAAAGCAGGACTTCCCATCCTGCCACTTAATCATGTGGAGGTGGACAGGATTTAACAGTTCAGATCCAAAGTGGAATAAAGGTCCTGGGAGATAGCTGAAAATCTATACCCAGAAAGTGTCTAAAAAATATGTCTGTGCTTATCTATGGTTGCATGTATATGTGGGGTTTTGTTTTATTTTATAACAAGATGTATTGGCTAACTGGGAGCATTTTATTAAAGAGAAAAGTCTGGGTAAAGCCAGCAAACTATTCACTGCCAAAATTTACCCAGAAGTACCTGTGTAATTGAATTCGGCCGGCTCTAGCAAGATATTTGATTTTCTATAATTGGATTGGCTAATGGGGGGAAGAGGGTGGGGAGAGGGAGGAACTGGAAAGTTATCTATCTCCCTTGACAAAATGATCCACTGAGTTGGTAAATTTCTCTGCCCTTAGGAAAAGAAGGGCCAGATAAAACATGAAAACAAAGCAAGTGATGGACTGAAGCAAGAGGTAAGGCTAGAGAACAGGGGTTAGTCCATGGCTCTGCTACAGACTCCTGAGATGCTTGTGGGCAAGACATTTAATCTTCCCGTGCCTAAATTCTCCACTCTGTGCGTCTCTTATTTCATATTTTGCGTTCTTTGGGTTGCAAGTGCCTTGCGTACCACAGAGCAATAAGACAAGAGCTAGATCGTGCTACATCACATAGCAAAAACTTTCTCACCGAATAACCCAAAGCCAGTAAGTAAATGAGGATATAGAAATGAGTTTTTAAAGGGATATCATGTCTCCAACATACATTTGTTTCTACCACATTGCTGTAGATACATTGGATTAGAGGACTTGGGAAATTTATTTTAGGCATTCAGCAATCCTGGACATAACCACTACTTACAACTCTGATCGATGTGTGTGTATTTGGCATGAAGTATCCTGAGGTTTTCCCTTCAGCTCATTTCCTATGGTGATGGATACCATGTTCCTGCCATGGGAGAATCATGATACTAAATATCATTATATAATTTTAAGGAATAAGAGCAGTTCTCCTGGATCAGAGAATAGGTCCATCCAGTTAAAGTTCCTCTCATCAGAGTTGGTGCATAGGGCAAGTGTAGGTAAGAAAGATTATGTTTATCCTGAATAATCTTCCTAGGCACCAATAATTTTCAGTTCAGAGGTTCCTGATATGTAGTATCTGAGTAATCAATAGCCTTCACTGCATTCCCACATCCATCTTGAATGCTGGATCCATGATTAGCAGGGAAACAAAGCCAACCTCACCATAGCATATAGCCATGTGATTGCCAAAAAAGTAATTTTTAGTAATATGGAGCCCAAACTTTTCACCACAGCAAGGTCAGATGGGATAGGAGCAAGTATTTAACCAGGGTGACAAAGTTAGAGACTGAAAGTTTACCTAAACCTCCCCACCTATGTACAGAGGTAATACTTTTATCCTGGTGTTATGAATATGTTAAGTTTGGCAGTATTGTGACACTTTTGGATAACAGTATCTAGAAATACTCTAATGCCATCCTTATTCTTCATTAAAAATGAAACATTTTCATTTTAAGGGATTTTAAAATGTCTAATCAATCTTCCCTAAAACATCAGACAAATTTAAAGCCAAGACAGAATAAAATCTTTGGTTCTTGGACACAACTGTAGTTTGAAATGATTGCCAGAGTCCTTTTTTAGTAAGTAGAGCTAGGTTTTCTAAAGAAATGAAGTTAATGTGATCAAGTTGTGTGTGTGTTAGCCTATGACTCTTTCCTGATTACATTACTGCATGATTCAGCTGAACATACATCAAGGGATGTAAAAAAAAAAAAGCCTCAAGCAACAAAACACAGGTTAGTACTATCTCTGAGGAGAAGCATCATGCCAGTAGATTAGTCTCGTTAGACAACAGAGAATCCACAATAGTGAGAGTCATTGTAAACATCGTGAACATCTTGGCCACTGCACGCACCTTTTAGACATCTGAAAATCTCATCACCAGAAATAAAGTCAGAAGATTTGGGGTTCACACCTGTGTGACTTACAGAATAAATTTTATTTTATTTTGCAGATAGATGAGCTATTACACTGAGGATTGTAAAACTTTTGGGAATAAAAATGGATATAGGAGGAAGAAAAAAGAGGAACACATACCTAAATCTTTCTATAAGATTTAATGACCTCTAAAAACAACCTGTTGGAAGGGCTGGTTTTATAGCCTTACAAAAACTGCAGCCTGGGTTACCCCTGGTATACCATTCTCTGCCTGCCTGCTCTTTGTAGGAAAATGTACTCTCCACTATCAATATACATGAAGTCAGCTTCCTTAATCAGTTTAAAAGCCTTTTGAAAATGTATTTTGTGGGTGTCTCACTAGCTGAATCTTTTATTTATGGGCTTGTACTGGGATGGTCATTTGAATTTTTGTTGTGCGCCCATATTTTATTATGCATTTTATTTGTTTTTTATTGAAAGCTTTCTGAAGCACTAAGAAAGATGCTGGGCAAGTGATTGAATAAGAGCAAACTCATTTCAAAACTTCTCCCTGATCTTTCTGCCTCTTCCTACTGCAGATATGTGCACACCCAGACTTCTACCCTCTATTTCATAGCATACCCCACTACTTTTTTCTCATCTTCTATGAAAACCTAACAATTTGTGCTATTTCTAAGAACAACCAGCATCAAACTCATAATAGATATGATAGAAACTGTAGTAAGCTTGTTTATTTTTTTATTAAACCTGCAGAAACACAGGTCCCTCTTCATTTTCATGAAAGTTTAGCATTTTTTTTCCTCATCAGGTTTCTCTTTGTGGAAGAAATTTCATAAAAATATAATAAATAGAACTTAAAGATTTTTTTTAATTTTTCCAGTCTTAAAGAAGATAATTTTGAGATCATGCTTTCTCCCTTCTTCTGTGAAAAGGAATTCTTAATATAATTACCAATATTTTGTGTGGGAAAACCACATTTCTCTTGAAAAGAGAGTAAAAGAACAATATGTGCTGTTTTCTGATTTACTTTGTATTTTCCTGTGCTGTTCTCCATATACTGGCAATTCTTCAAAATGGACTATTCCACAGACAGATGAAGTTACAGCGTCCAAATCCATAAAGATACTTCCCACTCAGACTTCTGGCCTTCTCTTACTTTCCTTTGGAAACTGATGAAAGATCAAATCTTAAAGGAAGACAGCGATCTGTTCCAGAGCTTTTTACTACTGGCTGACCATGCTACAGGAGTAAAATGCTGTCCTGGGTTCCAACATGCCATCAGTTTTGAACAGATCATCTGCTGACAGAGTTATACACAAATACAGAAAGAAAAATGAAAGACATGGATGCCAAGGAGAATTGTCTTAAATGAAAAGTATATTAGGTTGTAACCACCTTGGGAAATAAAGAAAGCCCTTTTATTTAAGATCTTGAATACTCAATCAGACAGATCCAGAGGAAATACATAACAGAAAACAATTGGCAAATCATGTCCTACATCACCTAATCCATTCTCCCAGGTCTTTTTTTTTTTTTTTTTTCCGGAGTGTTGAGATTGTACATATCTCCTGAATATGGCTGTCCACAGCTATGTTATTGGACATTTACTTATATGACCCTCTCCACACAACTACAACTACTTTATTCCAAATCATTCTGCTTGAAGGCAAAGGAACACTTTTATATTTATATTTAATTTAAAAGATTAAGTTAACAGTAAGATATATTATGTATATCCAGCTTATAAAAAAACAACTTTATAGGAACACATTTTTTAGGTTATGTTTCCCATATTTTGCGGGTCTATACCACTAATGGCACAGCATGCAAGTTTTTCAATAGATTTTCAGCAGTGATCTTATAAATTACACAACCACATGATGAAGAGCAGAACAGGTGATTAACTGCATTAATCACACACCTTTGACCAGGTCACCTGCACTCTGTGAACTGATTTATCACCTCTGTGTGAGAAAAACAAGCCCAAGATTTCAAGAAAACAGTAGAAATGCTGACAGGTCAACCCCCAAAGTACTTAGAAACCAGTATTTTCTTCAGCACTTGTGAATAAAAGTCGTATTCTGATGTCAGGCAGATGAACTCTTAGTGTACTTTAACATCACAAGGTCCAGCTGGACACAGATCGATATATAGTTCATGTCTTTTCTTTTTTTTTAAATGATTTTTTTAACATGAGAAAAATTCTAAGACAGCTTGAGAGACTGAACACCTGTAAAGTTGTGATGCATTCTTCTTTGTATAAAAATAAGTGTTTCAATCTGACTGAGCTAGAAATGTTGTAAGAACATGTTTCTCCTAAGCCTTTTGCATAACACTTAGGTCAGGAGGAGCTTTTCATCACACTACTACTTAAAGGTATGAAGAAGATAGCTGGAGATTAAATATTCTTTGGAGCAAATATCCTTGAACTGGCAGGGGGTGGGACTTGAACACTAACATGACGATCACGCTGTCACCCCACAATTGGATTTATACCTTTACAAGATGAGGCCAAGCTCAAAGAAAACATCTCCAACCCTTTTTGGTAAAGCAGAATCCAGAGAAGTACTAGGAAATGTCTACATTTTTTTTTTGTTTCATATACAGATGCAGCTGCACCTCCACTAATTTCTAGGCAAACAAGAACCTTTAACATCAGGGATGTCACAGTGCTGTAATGTGCTGAAGAGTGCTGCTTAGGAGTAGGAGATGACAATATTTTGGGCTTGGTGCCTCAAGAACTTTTCTTCTCAAGTAGGACAGAGTAAGTTTAAGTTTATCTAGCCATATGTGGTCACTGAACATAAATTACTCCATCTGAGTGAGTCACTTTTGATTTTCTTTATAATCAACATAGAGAAATGTGTACTTTTGGGACACAATTCATTTGACTGATTCTAGATTTCAACATTAGGATGGGAGGAATCACATCACAAAAGGGGATACTTCTCTCTATTGACCACAACAGAGGCCCATGCTGATTAGCAAAAGTGTATGTAAAAAAAAAAATCAATCTCTGTAGCTAGAGATGATGAGTAGCATGTGTGTATAGACAGATTGTAATGGGAGTTCTAGTAAGAAAAGGTGGGACAAGGGAGTAATTAAATAACATCTCATCTTTTCTTATTCAAATTTTAAATACAGAATATGGCAAAGTGGCTGAACAACAAGTAAATGGCAGAGTTAATGAGATGGGGGGAAAAACACTCGAAACAGAATGAGCACTAGATTTTGTGTATCAGGATTTCTGTGTGTACCTTGCAAATTTACAATGTCAAATTGACATAATTTGAAGGAAGTTGCGAGCATTATCCTAGGGAAAAAAAAAGGAAAAAGCAGCCCATTTCTGATTTTCATATGCATATTTATTTATCCGATATAGCAGCAAATTCTGCTGTTCTCAGAGCGGCACCTTTGCATCTCACAAATTTCTCCCCACTTGCACAATTAGTGCTGGCAGATAAATGTGCTGTCTGGTGAAGCATTCTCTTCTACCCTTTCCCCTGCCAACAGTACTGGCCTCAGATGTCTTGTTGAAACACAAAGCAGGGGCACATCATTGATTAGCTAACCTGCAAATTTTGGGCCATAGTTTTTTTGTGTAGCTATTTTCTGTGGGTTATATAGGGTGGTGAGACCTCTAATGTGTACTCACCAAAAAGGTGGATATATTGGAATACTTGGAACAGGCTCCCCAGGTAAGTGATAGAGTCACCATCCTTGAAAGTGATCAAAAAAAGAAGTAGACGTGGCACTTGGTGATATGGTTTAGTGAGCATGGTGGTACTCTGTCAAAGGTTGAACTTTATGCTCCTGGGAGTCTTTTCAAACCTTAAAGGTTCTATGATTCTATTTAGACTCTAACTTGCATGGGCTACAAAGGGACCTGTGAGGTCCAGCAACATGGGTGAGCTGAACATGTGGTATGGATGCAAAGGGTTCATCTCCTAAAACAGCAACATCCCAACTGCTCAATAGTTCAAAAATCACAACTTCTGACTTCAGCTTCCAGCTTTGATCTCTTGTTAATTTGCATGAAAGACTTGGATTTCTCAATAGCCTTGTTTATTTATTGGCACAGCAGTTGAGCACTGTATTACAGACTGTAAAGATTAATCGTCAGAAGTTGTTCCTTGTTACTCATTCCCAGAAGAATCAAGCACAAAACATATATGTTTCCTCATATAAGACAAGTTTTCCCTTGTGTTCCTCTTTGTCCCACTGCAGAGCAAGCCCAGAAACACAACTAAAGGAAGAATAGGCTAATGGAGATATCACCTGTAGGGGCCAAAGGTACCCCTTGGCTATTTCTCCTAGACCACATAGACCCTTTTGGAATAGGAAGGGATTTTCAATTAGACATCAAATTAATAAGGCACTTCTGATGCTCCATTTCTGCAGGAAGACATTAGTAATTTGTTTGTTCCAAAAGCGCCACTCATATTCACACAAAATGGCATTTAAATGTTAATCGAGTCAGGGGATGGGGAGTGCTTGCCAATCACTACGCAACTTAAGGTCAAGGTTTTTGTCTTAAAGGAGGACTCAATGTTAATTTTAAATTTAAAATTCTTGACAGATAGCAGGTTTTCAAATGCCTGCTACAATCTGGCTTGTTTGATTCATTTTAATGAGTAAGTAACTCCTGGCAAAATGAAGGTTTTCCCATGTCTTCAAGGAAATGGAAGGGCAGAGAGGCACAGTGGACTAATCCTGCAACCACTACAGTGAACAGGAAGCAAAACCAATTTAGACTCCCATTCATCTCTTTGCTTCCCACATAGAGACCAAAAAGAGTAATTTACATTCCTACAAACACTAGGCAATTATTGGAGATTCCAGTTTAATGGAAAAAAAAAAATTCTCAATATTAAATTCAGCTTTGACTCAATGCTGGCAGAGCATTTTGTGTGCATGTCTGTGAATGTCTGGTTTTGTTGTTTCTGTGCTTTATATTCTTTGATAACTTTGGGTATTTTGGTTTTGCTTTGTTTTTTAACTTTCAGTGTGTAACATTTAAGTAGTGTAAGGAACTTGTGATCTCTTCCTGACTCTTTTTTCCAAAGGTGTCAGTCCTAGAAAAGAGCCAAAGGGCTGTATTTACCCCTGGCTGTTGCAAGCTGAGGTTAGGGACTAACACCTCTCTCAGGCAGTTCTCACCATCACTGCACAGGTATATGACAGATTGTCATACCTCCCAGGCAGCCTTGCAGGGGGTAATGGATTCAGATTGACACTAGCTCTAACTTGTGACCTCAGCCATATAAAAAAATGTAAGGACTACTTCTGATGAGAGATTGGAATAGAATGAGAATGGCTGTGAGTGATCAGTGCAATCACTGAGACACCAAAAGCTGAGCAGATGCATTGAGAAACCTGGTCTAGTGGGTGGCATCCCTGTCTGTGGGAGGAGGGTTGGAACTAGATGATCTTTAAGGTTCTTTCCAAGCTGAACCATTCTATGATTCTTTGCTTATAGAAAGATGTGAAATTAAACAATGTGTCTAGGAGAGAAATAGTGCTTCGAAGGTACAGTTCCTGCAGTGGTAAAAGAAGGAGGACGTGGATCTCATAAATGAAAGAGGCCATATAAATGTCATGCAACTATTTCTCTCTGTTGATGAATTCTTCCATTTAACTGACTCATAGACTGTCAAGTTAGCTGAAGTGAACTCCACATTAACTGTTGATAGTAATATTATGAAAAAATTTATTTCAATATCTTCTTACAACAATGAAACTTAGTTCTACATGTTCCAGAGTTTAGACAGGAGACCCACGTCTACTCTGCTGGCATATGTATTGATGCTGTCCTGGTGTGTATGCACAGAACATATGATGCTGGATGTCTAGCATGTCTGAACCTTTGTGGACCAGTCCCACCAGATTTCATCCAACCCACACGCACTCTATAAATTAGAGGAATGGCATTTCCATGACTAACCAGAACATTTAATGATGTGGAGATGCTCAGATGCCCAGCAATGGCACTGCTGTTTTAGACTGACAATATCTAAAGAATGAAGAGGTTTGACTGGTTTTGCCCTTCCTAACTGAAGGGAAAATGTTTCCACCATTTGATTTCATCAAAAAATGGAGAGAGATGGTGAGAATTGGGCATCTCCAGAGGCCTATTCAGTCCAGGGTCTGAAACAACCTTCAAGAATGTCAGACTCCTCTGTCAAGTGGAATGAATCTGGACATTAAAAACCGTATGGTACTGGAGCTATCTGTCTATTATATAAATATGTAGTTCTCAACAAAAAGGCCTTTGAGCTGTCTTGTTGACCTCTACATATTTAGATAATGTTTCACAACCCTGTAACACACATGGCTGTCTTGTTCATATGCCAGCAACATAATCATATGCCCTTTTTCAGATTACATGGGAAAACACACTTTCCCTCACTGAGTTGGCATGCAACTGTATTGAATTCAGTTGTTGAAAATCTCTCAGGTCTCTTAAAATCTGAAGGACAGAAAAGTGCTAAAACCCCATGAAACTAAATAAAATTGAGCACATGGAGTCAGAAGTAATCTCAAGAAAAAGAAACATCCATTTTATGAAGTCACATAGTCCAACCTTCAGCTAATGCAGTAGTGTTCCCCAAAAATACAATGCTGTCATTTCAAAGAAAACAAAAAGCTTGAAATTCCAGCTTTGATAGTTCCTGGTCTGTGTGATGGTGCTTAGGAAGAATTTTTTTTGGATATATAGTCCCCATCTATTGGTTTTTATTTATTTATTACTCTTAGTTTTAATTTTCCTTACTGTACAATCCATTCTAACTCTGTGCAATTTTTTCTTCTCATACAATCATTTCTCTTTATGAAGTTAACCTAAATTCCTATAGTTAATCAGGAAAGAGATGGGTGAAATGAGTTATCTTTGCATTTGTTCATAGAATATGTAAATTCAAAACCACAGAAATAAATTCCTTACTGTTCCTGAATACTTTCATTTATAAGTGACAGGTCACTTCTTCTGCAGACTAAACACCAGTAGGATGGTAGGATACAGAAATATGGCCCTAGTAAGTGTCACCAGTTCTATCTGTTCTTCATTTCTCGTTTAAGAAAACTAAAGGAAGATCCCAGGAGGCCAAGCTGACAAATAATGATATAAAACTCATTGTTTAAGGCAGTAGTAGAACAACTGCTTTGAATAAAATGAGATCAGTCTATGATTTTTCATTCCAAGGAAAAGGAAATCTATAAGCTCCATCAGATTTGGTTAGTTACAGAAGCAGTTAAATCATGTCAAGCTATCAATGTAATCTACAACCTAACCACTGTGAGTTACCTACAAGAATTTCTAATCGGCACCTTCCCCAGATAAGTGTTCACGTCATATTCATGTCTTGGAATAAGCCTATGCTAAGACTAGAACTAGACTGGAGATCAGGAGAATGAAGTTCCTGTCTAGTTTGTCAGTTATCAACTGTAATCTTGGAAAATAGATGTAATTTCTCCCATCTTCTGCTTTTATTCACTGCCTTAATCCTTGTTACGCTTACTTGGAATTGGACTGTCATTTAGTGGGGACTGTTAATGAATGAATGCTCACCCTGGCACAGTGGGACCTTCATCTTGATTGTAACTACTGGGTGGTACCAAAATACAGATCAACAGTAACAGCCAAAGCTACTATCCTGCCTCCCTCATTCCATCTTTTTCTCCACCAGAAAAAAAAAAACAATAAAACCAACAAATACCAAACCAGGTTAAATAAATGCATAATTTAAAAAAAAAAAGATCCATTCCTTACTCAGATTATTATGTCAAGTAAAGAATTAAAAAAAAATTATGGGATATCTTCAGACACTACTTTTGGAGAATTTATAATTCAAAGAGAGAGAAACCCCATCAAATTACCCTGAAAGAAGAAATTCTGCATCCTGACTGTATAAACTCTTCTCTGGACTTTGGTTTCTTTCAGATGTCCATATCATATATAGATGGTTTTGCATGGCCAAATAATGCCCTGGTGGTTTTTCTTATTTGTTTGTTTGGGGTTTCTTGTTTTTTGTTTGTTTGTTTTGTGTTTGGTTGTCGGTTTTGTTTTTTTTTTTTTGTTGTTTTTCTTTTTTTTTTTTAACATCTCAATATATGCAGTGTCTTGTAGCCTGAAATATTATCACTTCTTGAGAAAAGAAAAATCTAGGGCATTTTAGTAAGTATGGAAAAAATTTACTTTTGCTTTGTCTGGGAAAGCAAGAGAAGGCACTAAGATGAACTGAACACATGAATGCACTGTGCCCGCTGGGGTCTGGCTGTATATTCATTATACAAGGTCAGGTTCTCACTTCCATTCCTCCTAGTGTAATTTAGGGAAAGCCACCACACAATGCCTGACCTTTCCATGGGACAAGCTCCCTGTCTCCCTCCTGACATGCTGCAGTAAATTTGTGTGTAATTAAACATAGTGTTCCGACACACTGGGTCTCTGCGGCCATCTGGTCTCCCCTCTCCGGCTGACCTTTCAGATTGAATCCAGCACAGACCACCAAGGCTGGGAAACGGCTGGAATCAGAGAGTGGCACAGTAAAGCAAGGAATGTCTGCTCAGATTAAAACACGATCCCTGCTGCCTGATCCACTTGGGCTATTCCATATGGAATCAGGAGGAGGAGTCATGGAAGAAGAGAAGGAAGGAAGCTTTTCTCCTCAGTGATGCTTTAGCTGCCCCTTGGGCACAAAATGCATCCAGGTCCCAGATATGATGAGAATCCAATGGGCAAAATACTAAGTAGGAAAGACCAAGTTCTTCTCTAAGGAGTTTATGATCTGAACAACCAACTTTAGAAGGACTGAAGGGTCTTCACAGCAGGGCTCTCACAAGATTACACATGTAGTTGCTGGTCTTTACTCATCTAGTTATCTATCAGACAGCATAATAGCTCTGGGTCAGGAAGGACTGAGGAGATGGGGAATGGACAGACTGAGAGATTAACTACAAGAACTTCATCTCGCCCATAGGAGTAAGCATAAAAAGCAAAATTTTTACCTGTAGGAAGCTGTGGGAAAATACAATGATATGATGCCATAAAGGTGTATATTTAGAAATACAGCTGCTTTGAAAAAAACCAACAAAAACCCAACAAACGTATATGGTAATACTGGGCATTCTTTGGAGGCTGCTGATACTTTTCTGGAAGAACTACAGGAGCAAGCAGATGATTCACAGGACTTGGTTGCAAGACTGACAGTCAACTCACCATCTTCATTTGTCTATATCTATTTTTTAAGTACTCCTGTAGTTTTACTTTATAGTCAAAAAAAAGAGGAACTGAAAATTTCACACATTTGACCAGTCTGGATAATTGTGATGGGTAGAGGTTTCCACCATGTAGATTTATAGTGATCAGTTAGAGAAATCCCACCCCAACTTCATTTACACACATACCAGTGAGCAAAAGTACAAGGATATAAGGGAATCTCGAAGGTCCTTTAGGGCCCTGAAAGTCAGACTGTCTGTTCCAAGCTATATCAACCTCAGTATGTTTAAGTGAAATGACCTCTTCATGCTTCATTTTTTCTAATAATAAAAAAAGAAGACATTGTAACAATAATGTGAAAAACTGTGTTCCTCTAAATTGCAGAAATATATTACCATCAGCTATGACTAGCACTGTCTAGAATAATTGAAAGTGTGAGAAGCTTAAAATTAACAATTTTGAAATAACATTCCTTCAAGCAAATGGTACTGTAAATCTGGGTACATTCCTTGGAAACTTTTCTTTGCTATGACAGGCATTTAGGACTAAGATTAACTTCCTGTTAGGAAACATCATTATCATGCTGGTTCTATTCTGCATCAGGAGTGAAGACACCATGAGGGAAAAGGCACTGCAATATACTTTCAGACCAGTCTCCATCATTAGAAACCCTGATGTTTATCATCACCTTCTCTCACAGACAGTCCTAACAAGGAAGTGGCAGTGTCTTGGACATCTAAATGACCTTTTGGGTTGAAGATTTTCAGATGCACTTATCAAACTTATTACTAAAATCTTACCACATAACCTTCTCTCTGCTTTGTCTTTACACAGATGTTATTAATTCTCAACCCCATCTTGCTCACGGCTCACGATCCCATTGTCCTCTAGAAGTTTCATGATATTTTCTCTGTCTTTACATTCCATTATTTTAATGGGGAGAGAAGTTAGATTTATAGGATGGTAATTGCCAGGACCAGGAGTAACAAACAGAAAAAGACTTATACTTTTGTAGGTCATCCAGCCATTTCTGGTGCCAGTGTCTGAATGTTCCTTCCTGCATATGTTTCCCTGTTTTGCCCAATGTGCCTTGAAGTCTCCTCAGCAATGGATTTTCCACCCTTTAATTTGGGAGACCGTGGCTTGATATACATCAATGACAGTATGTGTTTTACTCCTGATATATACTGTGAGTTTTTCTTTGCTTAATTGTATCCCATTGCACTTAGTTATATCCCCACGGACGATTCTAAATTATTCCTTCCATCATGGGCAACTTTCTCCTTCAAGTTTGTGCATTTATTTCTTATTCGTTCTTTAAGAAAAACACAATCTTTCAACACCTTCATCCTTGAGATATGGAGATATCTAGACCTCTACCAGTTGAAGTAGTTCTTCCTGTTCTGAAAATCATAGAGATATCAAGGTAGTTTCCTCTGCCTATAAACACAAAGAATAGTTAAAATGGATAAGCTTTACCATATAGTGGCAGGGTAAGAGTGTTAGAAGAAAAAGCTGAAATAAAAGGTTTTACAATAAAGTGACCAAATCCATCTAGTAAGCTTAAAACCATAAACAAGGGAGTTCTCTGGTATGGCTTCTTCATGGGATATTTGGAAAAGTGACCCCCATTCAACTGTCCCCTTCCTGCAATATAGCTGTTTCAAAGCTTCTCTTATCTAGGCTCTGAAAGAAGAAAAGTTCTCACTGGATGAAAAATCTGTTTCCTGCTCACTTTCAGTTTTAAGTCAATATTTTGCAGTTTGCAAAGATCTAAAATATAGGATTTCAACTCAATTATAGGGTGCAGATTTGGCTGCAAAGTGCAAATCTCCACTATCTATACCACCATCATATTTCTCATTATATCACCAGAGTGCAATGAGGATTTCTTAGTTAATGCCTGAAAAGGGCCAAGAAGTGCTGTTTAAATGTTATTCTTATGAGTCTTTGGTTTTTGGGGCTAGTTTAATTTCTGTTCAAACTGTTACTAATGCTTCCTTGACCTTTTGATTCAGCTGCATCACCTTTGGCAAGAGAACTCACTTTTGAGGCTGATGATATTTTATCCATTCGATTTACGCCTGAGCCTGAAGCATAGTTATTTACAATCAGAATCAAAGCATGGGGAAAAAGTATGTTGAGTTAGATCTTCAGCCTTGGTCAAAAATAAGCCACACAGAAGTTATCAAGAGAGGAGGCAGAAAACAAAGTGTGTCTGAGCTGAGTCCCTCTTGCCAATATCCTCCTTTTGCAGCTTTTGGAGTGGGAGGAAGAGATGTAAATCAAATCCAACAGAGTGTTAGATAGAGTAGAACTGACATTTGAAGCTGCAATACCTTAAAGTCAATATCATTATCTCTGATATTTACTGTAGCATACAATGCTTGGATGAAATGGTAAAGTTCACCCATTCTTCCCATACACACTAAATTGTCATATGTGCTATTACAGACATGCTCATGTACACACACACACACACACACACACACACATACACACACACAGAGAAACTAGAAATAGCTTCACCTAAACGTCCAGTGTGAACTTCCATCTGAGGACATCTGCTGCTCAGACTTCTCAGAAATACTGTGTTGGTGGGTGAGACACTTTTCAAATGTGGTTTTGCTTGTATGTAGGTTATTTCACTGCAATGCCATTTCTAAGCATAAATGTTGGCACTATTTGGGATGGGTGGTTTTGGAGAAGACTAAAATGACTAAAGACATAGTGTCTGAAGGGGTGAAGTTTTGGGACTTCTCAGATGGACACGAGGTGACAAGAATCTCATTTGCATAAGACATCTGCAGTCAGCCAGTCAATCAGTCAGCCAGTCAATCAGTCAGTCAGTCAGTCAGTCAGGACTTTTTGTTTATAGTCAATGGAAAGAAACAAGCAAGCCCTAGAAACACAGAGCTGAGCTAACTGAGAAGTGCATCTCAGGATGTGATGAATCACACTCAGGAGAGGACTATTTCTCTCCACTGACCGTAAGGGGAGTCAAGCATAACTAATGCAGACTCTGATGTCTCTCTTTTGGCCTTCAGGTTTAGGACAGATGGGTCGCATCCCAGGTATTATTTTTAATTTAGTATGGAAAGACTATAGATCCTTAATGCAGGGGAAAAGGAGAGTATAGGATCAAGGGCTCCTGCAATTTCTTCCTAGCTCTCTAATGATGCTCTTTTGTAAACTTTGTCTTTTGTAAACTTGTCAGAATGGTATGGAATCTCATTAACTTATTTTGGGCACCAAAATCATTGAGTTGTTTCTAAATATATCTGTCAATTTTTTACTTTACCAATGGGGTCTGCTGAGTGCCACTGAAGATTTCCGGAGAAAAAGCTTAATTGACTTAACCACTGGACCACTGCTGCTCAGGTCACAAAACTCTGTGTTTGAATGCTCCTTTCAGTGATGAATACACCTTTCCATTTACTTTTGATGCCTTTGAACCACATAATCTATGCTGTTATCTCTCATATTGTATGCTGTTGTCTCTCTTAATGCATGTCTCACCTGGTGCCAAGCTGGGCTATCCTAGACTGAACTCAAGCCCTTCTTCTGAGGTCATGCAGGGCACAAACCAAGATCTAGAAAAGTCTCTGGTGTCTCAGACACTCATGTCATACTATTGACATAATTTTGTCTCAGAAAATACCCAACAGCATGGAGCTGTCCCAAACTTCTGGTAGTGTATAGGACTACTGCTGCTGGCAGAAGGTAAAATCTATGTGGAAGCTTGTGGACCATGGCAGGGACAGGGGTTTCAGCCTCCTACCTGAGAGGCAAAAGTGACATAGGCTGAGAGCAGATTATGTTGGTGACTACAGGAAATGACTGAGACAAGAATTTCTTTGAGCAAATAGGAGTTTTAAGGATATTTCAAGGGATGCCAGTGTTTCTAGATGCCAGAATACTCCATACTCCAAGTGATTTTGGTTGTTTCTTCTAAGAAATTAAGAAAAAAAATTAAAATTAATGCCCAAAAAAATACAAAACCTTCCCTCTCAGCTTCACTATTAGTAAACCTTCCCTGAGAAATGACCACCAAGATGAGGTAAACTATCTTGACTTCAAAAGGAATCCTGCTCATTTTCATGCCTTTGCAATTTTACATGAATCAAATACTTTAATGTGATCAAGAGATGCATTCATCATGTATGGCATTATCTTGAGAGCCAAAGGTATTTCCTTTTACTTTGTTTCTTGATAAAAATATTTTTTCCCCTACTTTGCCATTATCTGAAGGTTTGGCCTTCAAGAATAATCGTTTCTATTACTATAGCACCAGTCTAAGTGGAAATAGCAAAACACACAGAGAAGACAGCGCTGGAATGAGAAAAAAAAATCCTGCAAAGTACCTTCAATTTTTTTGTGGGGATTTGAAAAGCTGTCAGTTTTCTGCTGCTAGCTGACTAGTTCTCTGTACCTTTAGCCACAACAAGCAATAATAATGAAGCTTTCCACTTCCTCTTTCTTCACCTGAGCTTCTCAAAACTCTTGACTATATCTGAACCTGGAAGCCCGGCAGCTGGGAAAGCTAGGTAGGCTTTGCTATGAATTCTTAGCTGCTTTCAGGATTCATTATTCAAAGACATGCGCTTGGATGACAGGAGTTGACTTTTTATAGGACAGAGAGCCAGTGCTGGAGCAGATTTGTATTTCATGACAGGGAGCATAACAAACTCCTCTAGTGGAAAATGGTGTTACCTGCCTTAGACACACCAACTCCAATGAAAATAAAACAGTCAGCTCTCCTTTTCTTTTTTAGTAATACCCGTGCTTATAGAGAATCTCTTTCCCCACAGTCCCCAGATCTCAGTTGTTCATTTAAAGAGCTTTTCTTGCTTTAAGTGTGTGGCAAGGGCTAGGCCTCAGTTTTCTCCCCTTTGTTTTCTGTTGTCTATTTATCAAACACTAACTAGTTTTCCCTGCTGATGAGGGACCTTTCTAACTTTTACTCATTCTCTAAACAGCAGAGTTTCTCCTACTTTCTCCAGCTTGGAGTCTCTTCAAATCACACTTGAATTTTAATTTTTCTTTGCAATAATGGGACTACATCTGGAGGTTCTGAGACTCAATTTATGTTTAATCCGTTAAGCATGCTCCACTTTCTCACTGCCCCCATCTTCAGGGAGCTGATATTTCATTCACCTGACATGTGACAGTTTTTAGCTATTCTGGGACACTCATTGCTTGGAAACTGTTCTGCAAACTGTTTTGTATTTTAAAGTTCAAATTAATGTATTCCTTGTAAGAGCATCAGGCCTCTTACATGAAATCATTCTACTTGTAAGAAATACTGTCTTGTTTTATTGCAGTAAGTCAATCCGGTCTAACTCCTGACAATCCTATCAGTCCCCTTTGGAAGTCTGAAGTAATTTTAAAAAGGGTAGAAATCCTTGATTAAGAAATACCTCAGCTCTCTGATAGGAGGAGGAATGTAGTGTGGCAGTGCAGCTCCTGATGGAGGTGTGGGAAGTAGAACTCAAGTTACAGGCAATGACAGATTTCTCTAGAGCTATCCAGGCATTGTCCAGTCCTAACACTGTATTCCTCCTTCTCCAGGGTTTCTCTTCTTAATAGATAGAAGATATTTGTCTATCTCACATATGAGTCCCATAGATATGGGAGTAGGGTAAAAACAAGAAACCAGGGCTTCGATTTGTGTGCTGAGACTAAAGCCCACGCATAATACCAAACCTTTTGGAATCACTTGTCTGAAGCTCTGCTTTCCTCTGTTTTCTTTGGAACTCTCCCCAGATCCTTGTGTGTGCTTCTAATCAGAAAGGAGAATGAAGGGATGAACATTCCAATATGACTCTGGTAGTTTGTCCTGTACCCCTATTGTGTTAAGTTAAAGGTTTAGGATAACTCTTTCTATCTCTTTTTCTTGGACAGCATTTGTTACTTTGCCAAAGAAGAATGAGACACAACAACAGAAAGCCACAGGAGGGCTCATTACTTTCTACAGCCAGTGAAGTGCTGAAGAGGAGAGACTGAGCAGGCCAGCTGGCTGTTGTCTGGAGACAGGAGAGGGCAAGGAGTGCTAAGAGACTTGTCAGTGAACAAAGATCTAGTTCACCGGGACATGTGGTTTCCTTAATAGTATTCTAGGTGACCTTTGCATTCTCTGACTCAGTTGCCCTACCTAAAAAAAATAAAAAGATTTTTAAAAAAAAAATCCAAGCTAAGATAAACGGATTTTTTTTGTTGGTTCAAGAAAAATAATATCAATTTCTTTTGGAGCCTGCAGGTTGGAAGTTGTTTACTGGCCAATATAACTGCCTCAGAACAGATCTTAGTCTTGAGGAGCATATTATCAGTTTGATAGCTCCCAATACTGTGAGGCCTTGATTCCAATTAAACTCATATCCTATGAAATTTAGTGGGAATAACATGGGTGTGCCTTATATGGATTTCAAACAGGCTTATAGTTTAATAAATCTATGTGAAAAGGGCCTGATAAATAAATTACTGAAAGAACAATCTACTTTTCACAGCCAGAAAGGGCCCTAAAACCACCCAGAATTTTAGTTATGATAGCTGCAGAAAAGGAGTTTTTTAGATAAAAGACAAAAATACACCTTGGGCAGCATTTTATTTACTCATTTAATTGATATTCACTCTCTGAGCTGACGCATTTTCGTATCAGAGTGGGATGATCTATTGCTTAGCAAACAAAAATGATCTAAACGAGAGATGGAAGAGATCTACAGGGACAGATTTTCAAGCAATTTACATGCATTCTTATATATACAAAATATGAGCACCATTGCACACATAACTATACATGCAAGCCTGTATCAATGCATATGCAAATCAGGCTATTGTGCAGGGTATTATGCCCAATCAGCGATTCAATTGGTGCAATTAACCAATTTCTACACAGAACTCTTGTAACTGGGCAGGCAAATTAATGCAACTGCATGCAAAGCTTACACCAGCATTTGTGTACCTAAATGTTCTGTGTCTCTAGCCCATTAAATCAGTCTGTTTTAATTAGACTGTGTAATTCAAGCCAGACCAGATCACAATGTACTTGGGAGTCCAGTAAATAGAAACAGAAACATATTTTCTGGTATGCTTTGTCATTCAAAGACACCATGAACTCCCCCACTACTTCCCTTGGATTATGAAATCACAATCACAGCTTCTCAAACTTTAATACAGGAAAAAACATTTCTCCTGATGTTCAGTCTTAATTTTCCCTCGCTTAACTTAATCTTATATCCTCTAGTCATCCTCCCACTCTAAACAGCATCTCTCACAGAATCATAAAGTGACTGCTGTGTTTGCTTAACTCAATTCCAGTATTTCTAGGAAACTAATTATTCCTGTGTGAAGAAAACAGGAGATATAGTGGGGGTCCTCTTCAATGGGTCTGGTTGGTGACAAGAGTCCTGTTCTGACAAGCCCTGACAGTGTCTGGTTCAAGTGAAAGTTAACCTTGAGTGGCACCATGTATAATTATATCCTAAGCTTTTCCTCAGTTTATATCAAAGCCAGGCTCAAATAGGTTCTTCCCTATGGATGGAGAAAGCAAAGCAGAGAAGAGGTAGCATCTTCCATGGACTCTAACAGTAAATCAGTAACTGAGAAAGGATAAAGGCTAGATCTCCGAAGACCTAGAACAACAACAAAATCCAGGGAATGAAAGGATTTTTCAAGTAATTGTATCCAAAGCCCTGTCTCTTCAACTGGATCTGCGCTGGTAGGTCACTGCAAGCTTATGCTGTGTGCAGAAACAGTGGACTGATCCCTAAATTCAATGCAGGAGTCCTTAAAATATTACAATTCAGCCCTCAGCATTGCAAAATCCCAGAGTCTTTTTGTTTGGAAGGGGGTCATCTAGTCCAAGCTCCACCTGAAGCAGTGTCAGCTGGGATCAGGGTCCCTTCCTTAACATACATATACATTTATGTAACATAAAGATGATTTTTTTTTATAGTTTCAATCCTTTGATAAATGTGTTTTCTGTAAGTATAGAATGCGTTTGTTTTTTTTTCCCCTAATGCAACTGTGCCATGGTAAAAGGGAAAAAATTTAAGCCTTCAAAGGTAAAAAACTTGTCTAGCTATAAAGATGAGGTTTATCTATGGCTTTTTCTTATATGGGTGATGGAGTTAAACCAGTATAAACTCCTTGGTACACCACTGAGTTAAACCCCTGTTGCTACAAAACCTTCTTTGGCTAATGGCTTAAAAATATTCTGCTTTATCAGGCTTATGTAATATTATGCTTTGCAGATCACATATCTTACAACTGTACTAGAAGCACTTATTCCATGTTCAAGGTCCCCTTTCCTATATATCAAGCAGCACAATAATGAAGAATTATACTGAGTTGCTAAAATATTAGAGAGAGAAGGAGGGAGAAACACATTTTTGCTATGTTTTGAACCTAGTGTCACTGGGATTTTTTTAATGCATAAGGGGCAGAGTAATTTTGCTCTAGATCCACATTAATTCCTGCACAATATGCATTGGGGATATTATTTTTTTACAAGACATTTTAAAACCAGGCCTGAAAACAAGCAAAATCCATTACTGACTTACAGTAAATTCCTAAAGGATTCTCTGTACTTCTGTTCCTACTTCAAAATGGCTATACACACACACACAAACAGATTCAGCAAACGTGGCAGTATATTTTACGATTCACTACCCTGAAGAAAATAAACCAAGAAACAACAGACCCCGTTCAGTAAATTTATTGTACTTCCTTAATTTCCAAACCTCAAAAGCACAATGGGCACTTACAGTACATGATCATTTTTAATTCCTAGAAAGTGATTTAAGATGGGAACATTCCTAATGATGACTTCCAGGAAGCCATTCAAACATGGCCCTGTTCCTAGATTTGAATAATTTGGTAAGGCTTGTAGCCTTGTTGAGGCTTCATATTTAATATGAAGGAGAATTAAACTTTTAAAACTAGTCTTTGCCATGAAGTCAGGAGAAGTTAGTAGCCAAATTGTATATGTGACCACATATATAAACTATACACACACACACACACACACACACACATATGCATGTTGTATAATACTGCAGTAAAGGAAAAGAGAAGACATGAATATGGTTTCCATTAAATACAAAAAAGAAAAGGGAAAAATGAAGAAGAGAGATACTGTTATTTTACTAAGGTTTTACAGGTGAGGAAGGAAAACTGGAGAACTTTCTTAGATGTCTGTACAGAGCATACAAACCATGTCTGTGTAAGGTTTCCCTTGGGATAAAAGAGATTTGGATCAGATCCTAGGGAAAGCTGTGGCTGCAAAACTAGAAAACAGGTTGGAAGGCTGATGAACGAATCTCAGACCTTCAAAAGTCTAAGACTGAGATGACTTTTCATATGTGATGATCTGGATGCTAAAAAAAAAACCCCACAAAACTCCCCCAAAAAAACCCAAAAACAAAAAAGGAAGCTACGAATATCACAAAGGTTTTTATTATCTAGCAAAAATAGTTTTACCTATGCTGTTTGGAAGTGCTGGAGTATCTGGAAAGATATATGCAGGTGAGAACAAATGGCACAAATATTTGATGTCAGCACTGTCTAGTCCTTACACCATGTGATTTGGCTTAGGTTGAGGATTAGCCAGGCAGCTGAATTTGCAGTCAGGCTGCCATGGCTTTTTGTTTCCTGTCAGTAGTCAGGACAGTGAGCAGCTCATTTTACCAGTACTGCTCACACTCACAGAATGAAAGACATGGTAGATAAATGTATTACAGAAATCTGCTTCTGAGATTGCAGATGGGAAGGTGAGACCAAGAGAATTAGTTTTCCAGGTTTTGGTTGCAGTTTTGGGTGCCCAATTTGAGCCTTCTAAAGTCACTGACTGTCCTGAGTTCTTTCTTGACTCAGATTCCTGTTGCTTCTCAGAATCTCACGTTGTCTTCTCTCTGCAGCGGTTTATGTTCTATTCCTTTCACCTCAAGTGTCCCACTTTAAAGGAAACAAAATCAGAACCCACCCTGACAGATATTGCTCAAAGTTTTGAGTCTGCCATAAGTACAGGGAAAAAGCTCCAGGGCTGGGATTTTAATTAGGAAGCTGCCGACTTTTGTTGCTCTGTCATCCACAGCTGCCTAGACATGACAGATGTGGCAAGAGAAGACCTGATACGAGGGAAGGCTCTCTTGAATCCTTTGTCACATCACTTCACCCATAGTGCATGCAAGGGATTGGGAGACACAACATATACCAAAAATATATGCACATATATAACCTCTCCCTTTGTGCACATTTCACACTAAGCCAAAGTTTTGGAGATTAGAAGAAGCAGCAGTGAATTCAAGTGGCAACAGCAGTACAGAAACGCATTTTGATGTCACAGGAAAGATTTTTGCTCTCTCTCCTACTACTTCCCTGTAATGTTTTATTAATGTACAAGCAAAATCTAAACAGCCACTGAGATTTCCCATCAAAAACAGGGGAGGAGGAAGACTTCATCTCAGTTCTATTTTTAAAACAAGGGAGGAGGGGGAAGTGATTTTATATTTAGACTTTGAGACAAAGAAAGGGAAGATGGAGCTAATAAAACGGTACCTTCAGAGTATGTCTTAGGTTAACATTATGCTGATTGTGCTAGCCCTCAGTCTTAAAACCAAAAGATCCCTTGCTTCCCCTATAAATTGCTGTGTCGTTTACATATAAATGACTCCCTTCTATTTAGCCATCTCCTTTTTCCGTTGGACATTGTATCATCTCCATCTATTCTGCCAGACAATAAAACAGCTGAACTCATCACCAGAATTTATAGGCTAAGGATTTGCTCTGGTCACCAGCCTAAGGCAATGCAACACACAGAGGTTCAGTCAGGTCTAAAACGAAGGTAGCAGCATGTGTATGAGTGTGTCACAGGGCAAAATTAAAAAGAACTATTTGCAGTGATAATTCTTCTATAATTGCTACCAGATATATGTCTCGTATGTGCATGGTTCTGTACATACAGTTGAAGCTGGCTCTGTCCAGTAGGAGATTCTTTGATGTCTTATATCCAACTTTATTGGAAAATAGTGAATGTATGGGTATGTGGAAGTCAGGTTTAAGTTCCTGTAGGAAGTGTGTTCCTGTGCTGCCTTGTCCAGCAATGTGCGGAGGGTAGGAGGTTTTATTTTGGTGTCCAAAGAACATAGGGATGTGTATTGCAGCCACAGATCACTTAGCATGTTCTGGCTTGCCAAAAAGTCTTTGAGTACAAAGACTACGTGCTCGTCAAAAAGTCTGTATGATCATTAGAGTGTGTATCTCTGTGTTCGGGCACGTATTGATACTCACTGACTTGCATATAGTTATGTCACATTGTGTGAGTGCATTTTGCCGTGTTTGAAAGTCTCGATGAGAGTGTACGTATCTGCCTTTAAAAATTGCATTGCCGCAGCATATAAATATTTATATATGTAACTGTCATAAATCTGTCAGCTTGGCAAACGTATGAGTCGCCAAGGTAACTTTGGGAGATTTTTATTGAAGAACTCATAAGCTGGAGTTGAGGAATAGCTGAAAGAAATGAGAATTAATGGCTACTCAACATCACTATCATAAAGTTAGTTATCCCAAGTTTCAGAAAAGGAAACAGAGAACATGATGGTGACCACAGACACAGTTTAAGTACACCAGATTTTCAAAAAGTGTAGTGTTTTGACTAAAACTAAACCAGGGTACTAGGTCAGTGTGCTGTATCCTGTTAGGGAACCCTGGGCAGTCCCACTTGGAAACCAAAGGCTGTTGTAGTCCTGCACTGTACTAGCAATGTTTTTGGAAGAGCTAACAGAATTTTCAGATGGTGTTTGAATGTGTGGCAGCTTAGAAAAAACACTTCAAACAGAAATCACTGCTAACTGAAACCTTACTTACGTATAGACGAGTAATCTTTTGTCATTGTGCAGTTTTTTAGAGGCACTTTGTGATGCAGTTAGCTCTACTAAATTTTAGTTAAAGGAAGAAGTGCAGTGGTTTGGTATTGCAGAGATGTTATCAGAAACTGAAAACATCTTTTCCTTAGGGCTTGTCTACACAAGAAAGTCTTTCCAGAGTAAGCTGGTGTCCTGCTTTGGATTGCGATAGAGTCAATTCTTTTTCTTGTGGTTGGTATAGTGGTTTCTTTTTGGATTTAATATGAGAATAATGTTGATAACACACTACCATTTCAGTTGTTGCTCACTAGTACTCACTCTAATCAAGGATTTTTCAGTCTCCCTTGCTCAGTCAGTGAGCAGTGCACAAGAAGACATAAGGGACAATGGCCAGGAGGGCTGACCCAAACTGGCCAGAGGGATATTCCATACCACAGGGCATTGCCATGCTCTGTATGTAAACTGGGGGGGAAAGCTGGCCCCAAGGGCCACTGCTCAGCAACTGTAACTGGGCATTTGTTGGGGAGTGGTGAGAAATAATAGAAATAGTAATAATAATTATTATAATTGGATTTTTGTTGTTGGGTTTTTTGGTTTTTTTTGGGGGAGTTTTGTGGTTTATTTTAGTCTAATTGAACTTGATTCTGTCCCCCATCCTACTGGGGTGTGGGAGCGAACAAGCTGCTGTGTAAAGCTTAGTTGCTGACAGGAGTTCAATCATGAGAGCTGTCAATGTTTTTTCACCTGTGACCCAGTGGCCTCTTCTCACATAAAAAGCAGTTCAGAAAATAACTGCAAATTTTTGAATATGCCAGCATTGCCCCTAATTCCCATTTCAGCTTTCCCTGCCTGCCAAATTTCCCAGTGTAGACCAACTTTTCTGCTGTGACCATTGATTTCATGTTAGAAGTTTGCCACATCTGTTTGCCACTGGATTTGATCAAAGAAACAGAGATTCAAGCTCTCATTTTATATCACTGACTGCTGGTACCTCTAAGCTGCAGGGGTTATCTCTGGTAGTACTTTGAAGGCACAAAGAAATGTGTTTCCTTACTTTAGGGGTACAATGTAGTTTCTTAAATATAGAAATGTTCATAAGGCTCAGTATTTCTGACTACTTACTTGATAAATAATAATAATAAAAATCCTTGTATGTTCTGTAGGAAGCAATAAGAAAGGTGACTTTTTTAAAATTAAAAAATAAAAATAACAATTAAAAAAACCAAATATGTTCTTAGACTTCCAGTGCACTAGCCCGAGAAACACACTTTTAAAATCTGCCAACACATCTGGTGTTGGGTTGTTTCACAGCAAGCACACAGAACCACAGGCCTTGCTTGCATGGGAGAGGGGTTGGTAAAAATTTGGAACAATTTCTTTAAGATTTGCAAATTAGCACAACACTGTGCAAAATGGACTGTTTGCACCCTGAGAGACTATGCAGGGACTCACCTCTCCAANCTGGCCAGAGGGATATTCCATACCACAGGGCATTGCCATGCTCTGTATGTAAACTGGGGGGGAAAGCTGGCCCCAAGGGCCACTGCTCAGCAACTGTAACTGGGCATTTGTTGGGGAGTGGTGAGAAATAATAGAAATAGTAATAATAATTATTATAATTGGATTTTTGTTGTTGGGTTTTTTGGTTTTTTTTGGGGGAGTTTTGTGGTTTATTTTAGTCTAATTGAACTTGATTCTGTCCCCCATCCTACTGGGGTGTGGGAGCGAACAAGCTGCTGTGTAAAGCTTAGTTGCTGACAGGAGTTCAATCATGAGAGCTGTCAATGTTTTTTCACCTGTGACCCAGTGGCCTCTTCTCACATAAAAAGCAGTTCAGAAAATAACTGCAAATTTTTGAATATGCCAGCATTGCCCCTAATTCCCATTTCAGCTTTCCCTGCCTGCCAAATTTCCCAGTGTAGACCAACTTTTCTGCTGTGACCATTGATTTCATGTTAGAAGTTTGCCACATCTGTTTGCCACTGGATTTGATCAAAGAAACAGAGATTCAAGCTCTCATTTTATATCACTGACTGCTGGTACCTCTAAGCTGCAGGGGTTATCTCTGGTAGTACTTTGAAGGCACAAAGAAATGTGTTTCCTTACTTTAGGGGTACAATGTAGTTTCTTAAATATAGAAATGTTCATAAGGCTCAGTATTTCTGACTACTTACTTGATAAATAATAATAATAAAAATCCTTGTATGTTCTGTAGGAAGCAATAAGAAAGGTGACTTTTTTAAAATTAAAAAATAAAAATAACAATTAAAAAAACCAAATATGTTCTTAGACTTCCAGTGCACTAGCCCGAGAAACACACTTTTAAAATCTGCCAACACATCTGGTGTTGGGTTGTTTCACAGCAAGCACACAGAACCACAGGCCTTGCTTGCATGGGAGAGGGGTTGGTAAAAATTTGGAACAATTTCTTTAAGATTTGCAAATTAGCACAACACTGTGCAAAATGGACTGTTTGCACCCTGAGAGACTATGCAGGGACTCACCTCTCCAAAACCACTTGTAAGTCTTGAGGAGACCATTGCAATGCTGCAGATTCAGCTCCATATCGTCTGTTAATTTACCTTCTATTATTATTACTTATATCATTCATTCACTAGGACTCCTGTTTTGTGTCTCAGCTTAAGACTAAACAGTGCAATGTTTCACAGACATCCTTCAGTTTTTATTTCAAGAACTACATCAATTTACTTATTTTTAAGTACATATTCTGCTTAATGTCTTGACTTTGGGTAGCCAAAGAGAAATCATGAAACTACCTTGTTATCCCTCAATATATTAACATGTATTTGTAAGGACTTAGGAAGCACAGTTCCTGTCTCACTGTCAAAGTCACAGAAGGAACTTGCCATAAGATAACCACCACAGAGGTAACTGGAAATAAGCACAGAAGGGAGGACTTTGTGACAGGAAGGCTCTAATTCCGAGCTTGGTGGAGGTGAGATCCAGGCAAAAATTCCCACTGTGGCAAACTGTAGGAAAGAAAGAAACTGCCCAGACACATATCACCCCAAGTTATGAGAACTGCATCTGAGACCATCCTATGGATAGCTGAAGCTTGGACTGTGTAAAAGGGGTACCCCCAGAAGAACAATGACCACCAAAAAGCTCAGGATGAAGAAGGACCAATGGGACACCACTGGATCCATAAGCGGTTACTGTCTCCTGTTTAATCTCTTTCTTGCTCTCTCTCCACTCCCTCTTTTCTATGACTTTCTATCTCTTTACCTCACATTGTTAAATAAAATCTGTATTATTGACTCTGCCATATGGTCTCATTTACACCTCAATTCGGGCAGAGGCATCTCTCACTAATTAGATCACAACAGTATTTGTATGTACAAATGTATGGAGTTGTAACTGCAGGTACATCCATATTCATCCACTTCTATATGTACCCACTGAAACACAGAAAGAAGCATATTTCTACAATTTTAAGTCTAAGAAAAAAGCTTTCGTGGACTTCAGAATTTCTTGTAGCTAGTGAGAGCCTTCCCTGTGGTAGGGAGCAGGATCAGAAACCAATAAGCTCAAGGATGCAGGAAATTTCCATTGTTTCCTCACAGAATCTTCCTGAGTTATGGACACCCCAGGCAATAAATTCACCTATGGTGTCTCCTAAATCAAAACACAGCCATCAGGGACAGAGAGCAGGGGAATGCCAGAAGTCTCTGGGATCATGATGCTGATCTCCGCCTGTGCTTTCAGGGAGCAAGCACCCTTCCTGCCTATCTAGTGTGCCTGGATGAGCAGAGCCTGCCTCCATGGCACTGCCTCGCATGATTGGCACCTGGTCATACTTAGCAGTGCAAGTGAGGAACTTCTAAAACCAAAAGCACCTTTTGTCTTGATTTGCATGAAGTTAGGCTTGCTTCCCACTTGTCACACCTTCCCCCCCTGCCTGTTTTCCTCAGGAATGACTGGCCTATCATCATCTGCACGTTACAGAGATACCTTACTGGGGAGCACAGCAGAGTGGGGGAAGCAAAGAGAAGATGCTTCCTGCCTGTGCTCTTCTCTCTCACACAAAAAGCTCCTATTTTTTATTTTTTTTTTATGATGGAAAACAAAACCAAACCTCAAGCCCCGTCGCTGAAAAGTCAAGGATGCAAGTTTTCAGACAGCAGCAGCAATTGAGCAGTGTGGCTCTATATCAAGTTGGATTTATGGCATCCCAGAGTGCAGGACAATTCCTTAAAACACACTCACAGTCAGGAAAAGTGACTCTGTATAAATGCCATCTGGGCTTTCCATATTTTATTCTCTCTCTCTCATAACATTTCCAGTTTGAGTTTGTTAAGTCAAAAATAATTTTTTTTCATTTCCAACTCAGCTCTGGCACACTCCCTTAAGGATGGGTCATGTATTATGTAACTCTTACATCATCTTAGAGGAGGAAAATTCTGCCAAAAACATGCAGTTTGATCGTTTTCATCCTTACACATTGTCTGTCACCTTGCAAACCCATGGAATTTCTTTCAGACAGCAACAGGAGGCTACAGAGAATACTGTTTTGAACACACTTCACCAAGAGAAAATTATTTTTACTAAAAAGACAAGCAACAAAACAGAAGAATTGGGTTTTTTTGTTGTGTTTTGGTTTGGTTTGGGTTTTTTTAGGCAAATATTTTACAGTGGAGTCACATAAACCAGCCATTTTAATTTTTTTTTATAAATTATAAACAGCTCTCTACACAGTATCTGAAAATATTTAAACCTAAAACCTGTAAGGCTATATCACAGGTGGGCTGAAGTATTTAATTGATTGTACTAAGGGAACATACAGCTGTTATACGAACAGGGGTATAAGATACCATTTGGGTCAATCCAAACATTTTAAAAATCACATTTGCTTAGTCACAAAAAATAAAACCAGGAAAAAATAACTAATTATTATTCTTGCTACTTGCAATGCTCCTGTGTGGAACCATGTGAGGAATGAGAAGGAATCAATGTCGCAGCCCAGTAGAAAAAAAAAAAAAGTAATTTCTTAATTAAAAATTATGAATGTCACTTTTGTTGTGTAGAATTCCCCACAGAATAGCTCAGATCTTCCTCACTGTGACTTCCAATAGCTACTTAGAAAGCCGGCCTCGACATCAGTACAATTATGATCTTGCTGGCTAGCTAAAGTGAAGAAGCAAGAGGCGTCTCTTTGTGCATTGAGCCTTTAATTAAGCAATAATAAATGAGATCTACCCATAGTTCTGTGTGTCAGGCTTTGGCTTAGGAAATATAAAGACCGAGGAGCTTTGATTCATGTTCAAATATAATGCATGGTTAGGTAACATCCAAAGTGATCAGAGAGGGGAGCCAAGGTCCTGATATAACCCAACCATTCATCACTTATCAGCTCTAACCTCTTGACAATCAGGGCACCCCTCCTTCCTTTGGTAATAGGTTAATTAATTACCAATTTAGAAGTAATCTTACAAATCAGCTGTTGCCCTTGATAAGAATTAATTGCAAATACTTTTTGGGGAGGAACATATTAAATGGACCTTTCTTTAAAAGAAAATATCATCAGCAAGCAGATGAGGAGCAAGTCTCCTAGAGTGGTTTCAGAGATAGGAGAATCTGAATCCTCTTCAGTGGGGATGTGGATGACAAGAGAACTCATTAATTTTATTTATTGAGGAATTACCAAGATAGTGATAAAAATGTTCTAAGCTCATTTACAAGCCTCCATAGCCCACCCAAGTTCAAATCCCTCTGAAACAGACACTTCAACCACTTTTCCTTCCAGTGGGGGGGTTTAAATGCAACCTATCTCACTTTCAACTGAAATTAGTCAAGATTTTTAGTTATCAGAAGGATGTGAACCTCCTGCAGTAAATCCAGAGGCCACAAAGATGATCAAATAGATAGAGCACTTCTCCTGTGATGACAGACTGAGATTTGGGCTTGTTCATTCTGAAGGAAAGAAATCTTCCAGGGAGATCTTATAGCAGCTTCCAGTACCTAAAGGGAGCCTACAAGATTGCTGGAGATGTACTTTGGGGTGAGATGAACTGTGGTGTAAAATTCAGTAACTGGCCTGTTTCCCCACCTACAGGCTCTAAATCAGCATTGGGTCACATGAAGATATATGAAGATTCTAGCCAGGCCACTCTTTTTGGATAGTATTCAACCTGACAATAGTACCATATATAATTTTTCTTTCTGTGCTGGTGACATTAGAGGCAATAGAGAAAAACAGGCACCTTCCAGGATGGGAAGGGTGCCACCTTTTAAATGTCTGCTTTAGTGTGAAAATCATCTTAAAACTACTAATGTTGGACCATCGAGAGTGTTTAGAGACACAGGTATTATGATGTCTACCTTTGCTAAGAGGAATTCCAGCCTAGATAGTCTGGCTACCAATTCACTCTGTGAAACAAATTCTTTAAATAAATAGCTTGGGCGTCTCATGTGCTTCCACTAGACTGTTTCACTCTGCTGAGGCTGAGGTCTCATATCAATGACCACAGACTTACACTGATCTCTCCATAAAACATGAAATGTAAGGTAACAGGACAGTAGCTGGTGTCAGACTTTGAGTTCTGGAGCTAAATCTTAAAAATTCCAGCCTCTTGCACCTTTCAGAGACTTGGAATTTTGAGATCCAACCCATCAGAAAAATAGGTACCACCTATAAAGTGTTCATTGCATCTAGATCTAAAGTCTTCCAGAGCTAGAAGGGCTTTTCACAAGTAGAGTAGCCTTCTCTAATAAGAATTCAAACTCCCTGGACCTCCTGATGTTTATCCATTACTAGAAAAATATATGCTTCATTTCCCATTCCCATTAACATGGATAGCTGTGGCAAAGGTGCCTGAGAACCAGCAGGTTTATAGATCTGTAGCCATATGAATTATCAGCAAGATGCTTCAAAGCCACTGGAGTCCGATATTTACATCTCCTGCACAGAGCCATCATGAAGTCCATGCATCACTTGAGTCCTACCTAAGCACTCAGCTGGGCTCTGCTCCCTCATATCCTGTGCTGCAGTGAGATCAACCCAAACTATTGTAACCATCAGCAATATCTGGTTCAAATTTTCAGGAAAAAATTTGAAGATTGGTTCTTATTTTTTGGTTGAGAGTTTGCGTTTTTCTTATGACAACTAAGTAAATAAAAAGAATGGCATATAGTAAAGTCTTATTCCTCAACATTATATTCTCACATTGCGCAATTGTGATCTGATTTTTCCTTCCTTCACATTTGGTGTTTTATTGGTCAGAAAGAACTGAAAATGCTTGCCAGAAAAATCTGCTAAAAAAGAAAATCTCCCAACTTGCACAGAGAAAACTGGAAGGGAAATAAAACTTTCAGCATCAAAATAATAAACACACTCCCTCCCCTTCTACAATTTCAAATGAATAATGATTTAATAATTTAAAGACAGGAAATTTTGGGTGAACGTAGCTAGAAAATTACTTTTTGCTTTGAAAATGCACTTCATAAGTAAAGGACTAATAAACATGGTAAGATGAACAAATTAAACCCATGATTTTTGAATATATTCATCTGATTCAATCTGATTTTGAAAATGTTTATTTGTCACATTTTCCCAATTTCACTTTTCATCACAACTGGAACACAAAATATTATATAGAAAGTAATATCAATAATTCTTCTTCAATGGGAAAAAAACAATTCCCATCCAACTCCGATGTGCCACTGTCCAATTTCAGATATATAATTAGAATAACATTATTTTTCTGTTCCTCTGCTAATTAAGATTCTCCTTCAACTCAGAGGCAGAGGATAGTGCTTGTGCTGCAGGAACACCTATTTTTCGAGCCTCCCTGTCACCATGAAATTCAAAGCAGACACAGAAAGAAGCATAAGAAAAACCACGAAGTCACAGATACCAACAAATCTGTTACAAAAGCATTTGCTGCTAGGAATATGAACAGCATTGTTTCTATTTCTAACTGCAGCATGGTTCCCAAAATGTTTTCCCCGGAGCCGTGCAAACCTGTTGTTGCAAGAAAATGAATGGAAACTAGGCTTCTTAGGTGGTGGTGTTTGCTACTTTTTCAACCTGATCAACACATGAGGATGAAACTTGGCTCCTGTATGTTTAGACACTTCTGAGTTTGATTAAAAAAAAAAAAAAAAAAAGAAAAAAGAAGGTCTCAGATCCAAGAAAACCTTTTATGAGTTCTTGGGCAAGATTCAGAATAGTGTTTCAAATTGGGAAAACTCTGCCAGTGAAACCCAACATCTTTATGAGTCTCAGCATTAACAAGGATGCGAAAGAGATTTTTTATTATTATTATTTTATCTATGAACCTGTCCGAAACTGGAACATAGCCTCTTCTGAATAGAACCCCTAGAGATTCACAGTCCCTGCTAACCCTTCAGCCCTGCATTCCTCACCAAATAGATGTCATACATCATTTCTGAAACTCAGACTGCAAATGGGAGCATTTCCTAGAGGCAGGAGTAAATGATTCCCCTGATATCTCTTTCTCATATATGGCATTCCACCACCTATTGTCCACTCCGTATGCCTCCTTCTCCCTTGTAATACCCCCAAGAGAAGGCTGATGTCCTGCAAAATAACCAGAGAATGCATCTTTAATTGGGTCCAGAAGAAACTTTATTACCCTGTAGCTAGCTTCTTTGGTTTTTTCTATAACAAATTATCCTAATGATCTGACCCAGGACCAGATGTTAATTGCAATGGAAAGTAATCAATTTCCTTTACTGAGCGTGAACTCATTTGCAAGGTTAGTCAGTGAGCAGATATGGAGTTCTTAATGAGGCAAGAACCTAGCAGACCTTCTGGGTTCCTTGTGTCGATTCCAGGTTTACTGCATTGCACCCATTTTCACTCTACCCATCTTTAGCCAGGCCACCCTATTAAAAAAAGTAGAAACAAAAAAATCTGCAATCTGTCTCTGATCACTTGGTAAAAAATGGAAAAAAAAATAATGCAATAACCACAGCCATTTGAGAGCAGTAGATTCCGAGAGACGAAATCACCCTCTGTATATATAAAAATAAAAATAATAAATATGTAAATCACACAGGAAATTATGGCTAACGGCATGTTGTTTAATAGAGGGTATTATTATAAATATGGGAGATGCTCAAACAACAAATTAAGTCTGCAGTATTCCGAAAAAGAGCTCAGAGGACGCAACCTAAATTCTAACTTGGCTGCTGTCTTCGGTGCTTCTGTGCTTTCGTCTAGGTTTTATATTACCACTGAGCACAGCTTTAAGAGGGAAAGGTTGGGCCATCCAGAGCGATAAAAATATAAAGAGGGGAGGGTGATAGCAGAAGGAGGTATTTAATCTTCCAGTGAACTTTTCAGAAGATACTTTTGCAAGAAAAAGAGCTTTTGGTGAGGTTGGGTACGAAGAGCTATTTTCCATTCTGGGGAGGACAAGAAAAGGCAGGTAGTCTGTTCAGCAGCCACCAGGATAGCTGTAACTGTGCAACCTCTGGTGTATTTGCACCAGTGGAGCTGAAAATTGGAGTAAACATCATCGTTGGGAAGAGCAGTTTAGTCTGTCTACCTAGGGGTTGCAGTGGGGCAATTACACCCTACTGCTGCTGATAGTAAGTCTCTAGTCTGCCCCAGCTCTGTGAAACAACATTTTTTTCTAAGAGAGGTTAACCTTACTGTCCAGCTCTCTCTAAATTCTTAATTCTAAAGTAAAGCATCCAGCATTTCAGACCAATTTTTAGTGTACAAAATTTCATGCCCACCATTTTATGTGTGAAAGTGGACCATCAATTTAAATCAAGACCTCTTACAAGAAAATTTGGGTTTAAAATATTTAAGAATTAGCCCCACTGCATCAAGATCGAACCTCATATTTCTGTTAATCAGTAAACTTTAGCTATGAAATAAAATAGTTGTTTCTCACTGGGTAATCTTCTATAGAATCCTCCAAGGCATACCAGCTATCAGAAAAACCTCTATCCCAAGTATATGGATGGACAAGAGGAAGAAAAGCACACTACCAGATGAGTAATACTAATGCCTAGGACCATTATTCGTTTGCAGAAGAAGGTGTCTCACATCTACATTTCCAGCAAATGATTCTTAGAATTCACGTTTTTGGGACTGGCAGTACCACTCCTGGGAGATGATTAAGTGAATCCAGACATGAGGGCAAAGTTCTATGGAGGCAGTGGAGGCAGACGAGCAAAAGAAATCTAAGGGAAGAAGGATTAATTAAAGAGAAGGAAGAGGGAAAAAAATCCATCTCCATAGTATACTTTTATACATATATGTTATAGCATCTAATTGCAAAACTGAAATCTCAGTGGCCCCCAATGGAGTTACATAAAGCACTAGCAATTTTCAGTGCATTCAGCTAGAAAGGGGTATTGAAAGGTGCATTCTGCACCTGTCTACGTTAATAAATAGTGGTTCAGTAAGAGATTTTCTCAGTGATGAGGTCACCCCCATGTTGTGCCTATATTAGTCCTTTTCAAAGGACTCACGTTGGGTTGCTCTGCTACATCAAGGACAGGGTTCAACAAACCCTGGTAGCTTCTCAATTTTTTTGAGGTGAACACAAATCCTGTAGGTGAAGGGGTGTGCCCATGAGTGAGGAGGAAACCCTGCTTCTCACTGTCACCTTGCGTAGTTTCAGGGACAAAATCTGAGTAGGTGATTTAACGTGAGGTGGCTTCCCCACCAAATTGAATTAATTGGGAAGGATTCTTAAGGAAGAATATGTATCATTATTCTGACTGTGAAGAGCAAGTGTACATCAGCTCTGCTCAGAGCTCTGTGTATGCCCTGAAGTTAACTCAGGCAACAGGAGCAAATGTACTTTATAACAGTCCTTTCCTAGCAGTCCTTCAAGCTCTCATCTGGCCTGTTTATACATTTAAAGTGGAAATCAGAGGATCAGGTGACTGTCACAGAATTTTTGAGAAGTTGGGCCTAATAACTACTTGAGGCATTGGTCAGCTGAAGAATTTGGACCATGTTGCTAAAGACACTGCCCTGGACACAGCCCAACCCAGCCCTTGAGTCCATCCTGCCCCGCTCTGCTGCCATAGGGAAGAAAGAATTGCCCCTGAGGCTATCAGGGCTGCTTTGGCCAAATTAATAACAGTGCAGTGAACACCTCAAGCCTCTTCACCCAGAGTTTGACTTCATCTGCTTAGAGCTCTGCAAGCCCAAAGCCCGTTCATCTGCCTGCCAGACGCCAGCACAGATATCTGCATGAGTAATCACTGCAGATCCAAAACACTGCATGTGACTTAGATGCCACTTTCTCCCTCACTTCTCCTTTCCCCATCTCACCCAAAATAACAATGACACGACTGCTATTTTCACCTGCTCCCCAGAAGAGACATCCAAAAGCACTTCCTTGTCTACTTATCACCTCTCCTTTCTCCTCAGAGTCTGTCTGTGTAAGAAGAAAGAGATGTTAGTGGTTTGGGTTTTTAGTGTGGTCGGGTTTTTTTTTGTTGTTGTGGGTTTTGTTTTTTTTTGGTTTTTTTTGTTCTGGACATTCAGTGAATGTACCCTCATTTTCACCAGGTTGCTTACAAAAACTTTTCAGTAGAGGATGAGAGGATGCAGAGTGTTGCCAGGGAATGCACTAAATCATTAAAATAAAGCTACAAAGAAACTGCAGGAAATATCACAAGTTCAAAACCCATACCATGAACCCCAGACCCTACACAAGCACGTTTTCTTGTTCTGCATAGGGTCAACTTTAGACAGGCTCAGACAAATTGAGCCAGGCTTATTAGGCTGGGCTCCCAGCCAGCGTGTTGGAGCTTGTGGCAGAGTGCAGAGGCAAGGTGTGGGTGGTGCGGGAGGTGGGAAAGTGCAGATAGCATGGAAAGAGGGAGGTGGAGGCAGTGAGAGGAACCTGGGGTGGAGAACAAGAACGCAGAGGATGCTCAGGGAATGATGAGCAGAGGCACACCAGGAGATGCAGTCAGAACCAAAGCAGCAGGAGCACATGGAGGAAGGAGAGGTGGCAACAAGGCATGGATGGGGAGAGTGCCATGATGCTGGGCTCAGTCATCTACTCCAGTGATAGCCAGTATGCTCGTGTCCCAGCAAAGGCAAATCCCACCATACACGGCACTTAGCCAATTGTGCAGTGCTGCATGTGGGGAAAAAGAAACTTCTTCCTGACCCCTGCAGGCAATCAGTTTATGCCCTGAAGCATGAGATTTGATTAGCCTCATTATCTCAGCTTACATAACTGTAAACGTTATTAATGGTAATAAAATTATCTAGCCTGTTTTAATAATACAGCCACAGTATTTGTCTCGATGACCTCCCGTGGCTGTAAATCCCATGGGGGACTAGCACATGGTATAGTGGTTCTTTTTATTTATTCTAAATTTACCAGCCATTAATTTCACCAAGTCACCCCTTGTTCTTCCATTATGGGATGGAGACAGAAAAAGCCGATTATGTCTAAGTACACCTTTCCTAATGCGAAACACAAGTAACTCCCAGTCTGATTAATAAATTTAGGAGTAGACACCACCAGGCCTTCAAGCTTTGGGATTAATCCTCTCTCCCCAGCTGTCAACTAATATATTCCCATGATATCATGAGACTTGGCCTGGACTCTTTAAAACTCACCATGCAGTTAAGGAGATTTAGTATGCTGGATGTGAACTCATCAGTTACCTGAAGCCTAAGCTACAGTTTTGGCTTCTAAGTGTCCCAAAGCAACAAAACTTCCCCAATGTCTGCAGAGAGATCTTGCCAAAGAAAGATGCAACAGTGTCACTTTAGATTTTGGCCATAGCATCTCCCTCCCTCCCTGGTGTTCTGCTTTCTGCCTCTGCTGTAGCAGCAAAGCCACAGTGTAAATCTCCCCATCCCAGTGGGTGATATGTCCCCCAGCAATACTCAGGGAGTGTTCAAGAGAAGAAAAGCTGGAGATGGCCACAAAATCTTCATCAGGTGATGCATGCTTGCTCCATACTATGAGAGGTGAAGGAAACTCCTGTCTTGTTTTGTCTTATGCAGAGAAATAGCTGGACAAATCAGATAAAGAATGAGAGAATAACCTATTCCTTGTCTTGCCTGCAGCAGATTGTACCTGTCTAAACAATTTTAATGGAAATGCTGAGACTCTGTTCCTGTACTCACACTTTTAAATATAAAGGATGGTATTATGGGGCAAAGTTAGGGATAATTTGGAGAATAAAGGAGTTATAAAGAGTTACTATTCTATTGTGCTTCCATGTACATTGTTGTGTGTTCTCACATAGGTTGTGTTTGGGGGAATCATAACTTCAGCTTTTTCTTTCAAGAGTAAAGACACAATGAGATAATTCCTATAGCTTTGTTTCTGATGTTTGGGTTTGTTTGTTTGTTTGTTTGTTTTGGGGGGAAGGTGGGTTTTTTGTTTATTTGTTTACTTTACAAAGAAACTAGATTTTGCCTCCTTCATAAAAAAACCCCCATGTAAATATTTGCTCATTGTTATGGAAGAGGCTCTCCCTAAGTAACTAAACCAAAATGAGCCTAGTTGAAGACAAACAGTAAGGTCAACATGGAGGTTGTGTTGCAGGTCAGCTTAACATAATTCACATTTTAGATTAACCCCTTCCATTTCTTGTTTTTGCATTTTGGGAAGACCATTTGTAGAATCCGTCTGATTCAAATGACAAACCAGGGTAAGGTATTGCTCCAGTTTGTAGGAAAGGGTGCAATTCTTCAGAGATCAGCTCAGGGACAGAGGAGCAGTAGTAGGATGAATGTGCTCTGTGCAGCATGACTGCAGCACTTGATCTTCCACCTTGTACACAGAGTCCCCTCCCAGGAGCTGTTGGGGACTATTCCCTCCTGAGGACAGTACTGGTTTTCAGGAACAAAAGTGGTGCAAGATCTAGATCTGTTGTAACGAAGACTCCTGAGACTTCTACACACTCCTCGTAGTTTTGGGAGGAGGAAATGTAGGCTCCTGCCAGAGGTCACAGTTGCTAATATTGTTAAAGGGCTGCCTGTCTCTCTCCTGTTCAACTGACAGCTCTTTAATGCCAGAGCTGAATCCAGTCTGTGTCCTCAGGCCAGGCAGAAGGAGGGTCCCAGTTCCCCAGTGAAAGCAATGAGAGTCAGCATGGTTCCTGCAAACCCTATCAGCTTTCAGGGCAAGGGCAGGTCTAGGTAAGCCTTACAGAGAGCCAGAGACCTCTGGGCCTTGCTTGTGCAAATGTTGCTCCCCACTACCACCTTGGCAGCTCAGACCAATGTGGATAAACTCTCCACACAGAAGGCAGAGCTGAATTCCCAGTTCACAGCATTGACCTACTAGTTAAGCACTGCAGTGCCATTTGCTGGATTCCCAGCACAAACATACGCTTTCAAACACAAATTTGGATTCTTCTAACAGATTAAAGCTGTTTTTCTTCCCTGGAAAATAGCCCACGAGGAAGGGAGCTAAAGGCACGACTGCCTCACCATGCTCCCTGGCTCAAGAGGATTTAATATTCAAGTCGCTAGCCTCTCATCCTCCCCCACTATCCCCCCTTCCCCTCTGCCCGCTCCCTCCCCTCCTCGCCCCCTCCTGCAGACCAACTCCACGTCTGGTGCCTTCCTCCTACCGATTTCCCTCAGGTCAGAAGAACTCTGTCATCAATCCCCCACTGAGACTTATTTCCAAAGATCAGCACTGACCCAGAAGTCACTTGGCACCGCACCATCAGAACAGCATGTGCCGGCGCTGCTGAGAGGAGAATCTCACAGAGACCGGATTCAGGATGTCGGGCCGTCTGCTAAGCACTTGTCAGGCTCCCGTATTTCAGAAAGAAGTCTTTATGCAGCTGACCTGGTGACTGGAGGATGTATTTATAAAACAACAAGCGAGGGCCAGGCTGGTTGACCCTGTCGTAACACTCTGCATTTCTGAGCAGAAGGGCCCGTGCTGGATTCCCAGTCCTCACTGCTCTCACCCAAAGACAGGAGCAAGGCAGGAGATGGCTTATCAGAGCTTGGAGTTAGGGATGAGAAGGGAGAAGATGCTGTATTGGGGATGTGCTGTGGGATGAAGGTCTAGAAGGAGGTTGGAGAGAGATGCATGTGAGGTACCTGTTGAATTCTGCACCCTGTCATGAACAGAGAGTCCTGGGGTTACCTGACAGGAAGAACCTACATCTCACAGTTGGTGCAAGGTAAAAGGGATTTTTCAGCTTAAGAGCCCTCACTAGAAGCCCTATAGTTCATCTTTCCTGTTCTGGGACCTCAGTTGCTGCTCAGAGGACTGCCTGTTGATCAGACACTTCCATCTGACAGAGAAAGTCCAGAAAAAAGGGAGAAGCACCAACACTGTCCTGTAAATATATTTAGGTCCAGGAAGTAGCAGGGCAGTACCTACAGGAAAGACAGTTTGTAAGCATAAGCCAAAAGGTAGCTAGGACTTTGTGAAAGGAAGAAAAATACAGCTCTGTGATAATAGGGCTTTCCCAAAAAACCAGATGATTCACAGGGATACCCTCACATAGAGGAGCTAGTCCTTCTACTTATCACTTAGCAAGTGATAGCCATACCCGGCTCATCATCTCTCATGACAACATATATCCTTGCAAAGGAAGGAATCTTTACATAAACATAAAGGGCAATTTGCAAACATCACTCACACAATCTCTGTGGTCAGAGCCCAAACAAACTGAAACATTCTTCATTTCAGCCTAAATATATCCCTTGGTGTCTGCTAGCTTTGAAGACATAGAGGTTTCCCAAATCTGGGGCCACTGGATTGCATGCTGTGTGCAGACATGGGACAGCTGATCCCACAATTGAAAGTGGACAGATGCTCTGCTTTGGACATGTGGATGCCAACCATAATGGAAACTCATGAAAAAATATGGTTGCACTGACTGTGCTGTCTGAGGATGTATCTTCACTGTATACACAGAATCCACATCACGGGGCATCAGTGCTGACTTTATCAGTGTTTGCTGGTGTTCTGAGGCAGTGAAGCACCAAACATTCCTCATGTTTATTCAACTGGTTTCAAAGGCGCAGGTCTGAAATTTGAACCACAGTTTTTCACTGTGGTTGTTCAGAATATGACATATGCTATTATGGCCCTGTCTTCTGGGGTGAACGAAACACATTTTTGTGGTGATATTTCCAGTTGTCATGCTCACAGCTTTGAATTTTGCATTATCTGAATACTGTTAAATCCTCAAGGGCTTAAGTATTCCGAAGAAGGGAAAAGGCCACTAATGGGAGATGGAGAAGGAATTAAAAGGAGACACAACATAATGCATAGCTAAACACAAGCATACACAAACACACAGACAATCAACTCAGTCCTACTTTGAATGGAATCACTCCGGGAAGAACAATTCCTTTCACTCCAGGAAATACGTGAATTTCTCCAGCCCATGTTATGTAGGTCAAAGCAGATTATCACAGTAGTCCTCAGGGCTTTAACATCTATGAATATACCCAGCTGATTGCTGAGGAGGCCTTTGGAGTGTCTCGGTGTAATGTGTGCTGATGCTGTTCAGGCACAGAGGATGGGTGCATGCCTGAGTTAAGAAACTGCATTTTTTTAGTTATAACTCACGATTTTCAGTGCTGAGACGCTGTATTCACATGCCAGCCTTCACTTACTTTCTCAGCCTTCACTTTGGTTTCTGTGCAGTCTGGGAAAGGGGTACAGGACTTCAGTGTCACTGCAGATCCATGGGACAGCTTTTCCTGGTAGCAGGCGATAATTTTTTCCCTTTACGCTTTTCTCAGGATTGCACTGGTGCTTGTCTGACTCCACATAGGTCCTACACCAATCCTGGTCACAACAGCTGCATGAGCTGGTTTACCTCAGGAATTCTTCAGGAGCTGGACTCAATCATCCTTGTGGGTCCCTTTACAACTCTAGATATTCTATGATTCTCTGATGGTGATAAACACCTCAAGCCTGACGAGCACTACGCTGGTACAGAAGAGAGAGCATAAACATGCAGATAAGGGCAGAGGATGACATTGCCCCCTTTTGTGGCAGCTCGCCATTGGAGCTATTAACTTATATCATCAAAACATGTCCTTTGCTGTCCTGACTTAGAAGCTTTGGTGATTGATACAGGGCTGACTTCAGACATCGCTCTTCTCTAACCCAGCTAAGTGCCTCAACAGTGACGGCAGGACTGAAGTCGCTTCCTTTCCCAGTGTCTCGACAGAGGAGGGCTCCAGCAGGAACCAGACCTGGCATCTGTTGCATGTTGTGTTAGGACCTCGGGCTGTGAGCAGTAGCAGCATGGAGCAGACGTGCCTTCTGCTCTGCTGCCTTGTCTGTGGGGAGCAGCAGACGCTGGGGAGAGGGGGAGACAGGCACTGCTACAGATTTGTTATCATAAAACACCAGGAGCCTTGAGTCAGAGCACAGGCCAGATCTCGAGGCATTTTTATCTGCACTATCCCAAGCATACTTCCAGCTACACTTCCAGGGTCCTCTTCTCCCTCTTCACCCTCCACATAAGGACTGAGTTATCATATCCTCAGTATTCATCTCACAATACAGGTAAATCCAACAATAATTCTTTGCTCTTCCATCTCACAATTTCTATTTCATCACCTTGCCATATCTTGGAACACAGCACTTACACTCTGAGCTTAGCCCACAGGTAAAGACTCAGAGGTGGCTGTTTCCACTCTTTCTATGCCTGTTGCTTTAAGAAAATATAACAGAAAGATGCCCACTTTACTACACAGAGAAAGGCAATTTATACATGGCATTAGGCATGCAGTATAAATGAGACTACAGGAAGAGCAGAGTGAATGGTGAATGTTTATGGAATAAGTAAACAACTGGGAATGATGTTGCATTTTCATGCAAGCAGACAGACAGATATAACATGGTCCCTATAGGAAAGAATAAATCCCTGTAGTTTGTGGCCTACTTTCAGCTTCATTAATGGAATAAAGGCCAGGAGGCATGATGTCATGAAATTAGCTTCCTAATTAAACATTGCCTTTGCCTCTCTTCCCCTCCCCTCTCTGGATGAAGTCAGTGGCTTTGCTGGCTCAGAGTGTTTGCTATTTGTCAAGAATTGAAACTCCTTCTGAGCGGGGTGTTTAGATGTCTTCACCAGCGTCTCACAACAGCACGATCTGCAGCTTGAAGTCCAGAGACTGGCACCCTGCCTTCTCTTGTTAAGACACCTTGAAAGTCAGAGGACTCTGTGATTCTCATATACCCAAGTCTTTTCAAACACCTGCTCATGCAACATTCTCCAAGAACTTCTGAAGGAATGTGCTATGTATAGTGTTTAAGGATCCTAAAGAAAATTTGCTGGCTCAAACATTTCAGTGATATAGTGTTTGCTCTGAAATTGTTCTTTCATCCCAACTTTTAACATCAAGAAGGGTCAGAACACCTGCCATAACTTTGGACTGTTCAATACAACTGAGTGATGACCCTGCTTTGCTATGTAGCAGGAGATTGGGTCTTTGTTGTCTTGTCTTCTTTTTACTTCATGTCCATGATTGCTGAAAAACCAGCCTGATTGCATGAGGAGATGGAAACAGATTAAAATCCTTCCTTCCTTCCTTCCTTCCTTCCTTCCTTCCTTCCTTCCTTCCTTCCTTCCTTCCTT
>VWZF01001134.1:608645-637095 GCA_013396755.1 Sclerurus mexicanus
GAGTGGCGGCCCAAGGAAAAGAAGGCAAGGGGGGGGGGGGGGGGGGAGGGGGGTGTGGGCAGAAAGCCCAAAAGGACTCTGGGTATTTTTTTTCCTTTTACCTCATTAAGCTTTGCTTCCAATTACATTTTAATGATGCTTGATGTCTTCTGTATGCTAGCATTTACTGCAGTCTCTTTAAATTTAATCGTCTTGATAATGGGTTACTCTGACACTGCAAATTAGGGGCTGAAAGAAACCTTTTGCCACATCCAGAAAAAGCTGTATGTCCACTCCACAGCCTGTTGCTACTCAGCAGGAAATAGTAGACTGGTACTGTAGTGTTCCTTCTGCCTCAAGGCTTCCTGCTTCCTAAATGGTGAATTAGGATGAACAAACCACATGGGGGGTGGGGGGAAATAAAAAATAAAGAAAAAAAAAAGATACAGTTTTGGAAAGTTGTTTTCCACCAGTGCGTTTGAAACAACTTTGGGGCACGGGACATCATTTTGAGCCCTTCATTTTCTTCAGTTTTTGCCACTCTCGCTAGGAACTCTAATGGTTGGGATTTTTGCTGTAACTGAGAGGGGGAATTTATGAAATCGGTCTTGAAGACAGTCTTACCTTTTTCCAGCATCTCTCATCCTCATACAACAGGCATCTAGATAGTATCCATGCAAGCTGTAAACTCACAGCCTCATGTGGAAAGATGAAGAGAGTAAAATTAGAGGCTCATCACCCACATATTTTCGCACTTGCTTGTGCTCTGTTTTGGGTACTGCTTTTGCTATCAGTTTATATGACTTCCCATCAAGAAAACATCTAATCACCTAGCAACTGCTGGGTCAAAACCCTTTCTAGGAGCCAAATATTTTCAGATCCCTTGTTATTCTTGGAGCACAATAAATGGGAATAAGTCTGCAGGAAAAGAAAAGAAGAGATACAAGGAGAAAGAACACTTGGGGAGATGGAAAGAAACAAGTGCTGTAAGTCAGAAGTCATTTCAATGGTGTACTGGGATTTAGGTCAGGTCCAGGTTCTGCTGAGATCTAGTCTCCCCTTCCTGAAAGTTTAAAATACTTATTGAAAAAGCAATTCTGAGCAAGAAGTGTTTCAAAGGAGCTTTATGGATCTGGCCCTTGATTCAGAATTTGGTTACATTTCCCAGCTTCCTTTTGGGAATATTTCACTCTGCCAAATTATTATTTCACTAGAAAGTCACAGAACCTCCAAACCTCATGAGATCTTTGAGCAGTTCAGTGGAATAGTTCCCTCTTCAGCCACACAGATAAACAGCAAAACAGCATTTCATTAACACTTCTTGTTTGCCATTAGGAAAATGAATTTACAGTTTCAGCTTGATCCCTACATTGAGTGTTCAACACAGAACTTAAAAATGGCACTGACAGTGGTGCCAATAGACCAAAAAAAAGGGAAAAGTAGGGCAAAGACTTTTGTTTCTTTCCAGCTGTTATTGTCCACTGCTAATGGAGCTCAATAGTGGAATAGATAGCAGAAGTGAAACCATTCCTGTTCTTCATCTCACAACAGCATCTCTTCTGGAAGGAGTGGAATGTCACTGAGATGAGTACATGATTTTGGTTCAGAAGGTGGCAGGCTGGTGCAAACAATGCAGATCCTTCTCATTATGTTTACAGAAAGTAACTAGTTCGCTTAATGGCTGTCCCATTAAAGACAATAATTAAATAGATTATGGAAGCTGAACTAATCTAACAGCCTCTATGACAAAGACAAACATTTATGCTTTAAGTCTGATGGATCACTTTTTTTTTTTTCCTTGCTACTCTCTTCTGTCTTTTTTTTTTTCCCTGAAGGAATTGTTCTAGTATATCAAAGGCCATAATTTCAGTCAGCTCTGAAGGTCATGATGAAAGGGATTACTCCATATGTCCCTGTGGCTACACGCTGTAACGGACTAGCCAATGTATATTTACCTGATAGTTCTCAATTGATAGCTGATTTTTCTAATTGTGAGTTTTAGAAACTCTAATATCTTTATAATTGACTGAATTGCTTACCCTATTTTTCTCAAACTGGAGGAAAGTCTCTGATCTACCATCCCTCCACCCCCCTGCCCTGCTTCCTTGAAGAACCATGAAAGCACAATGGGATGACTGTGAATAAAAATACATTCATGAAAATGTTTGAAATTTCTAAAATTAGTATGACTTTTTCTCTGAAAGTTGGCAATTTTTCAAATGGCTTCATCCCTTCATCCCTAAACTTTTCTAACACATAATTTTTACCTCCATTGTTTCCCTTCCAACTCATTTCTTTTGTGCTGAAATAAATTTAGAAATTAAAACAAAAATCCATCCAAAACTCACAAACCTTCTGATTTTAACCTTATAAATGAACTTGAAAGGAAATAATATCCATTACTGCCAAGATGTTTCTCTTACAAGCAAGCACTACTATTTTGGGGAAGCAGAATGCACGAAAAGAAAATCCTGGCTGTTCTTCTCAGTCCTAAAATAACCCTTTATATATTTTTTATTTGTTGGGAGTTTCTTTTCAAGGGGTTGATTTTGTTTGTTTTTAAGAATCTGATTTAGGTTAAGAACAGCATAAAAAACCAATCAATATCTCAAGTAAAATGTCTCACTTCAAACAACGCTCAGCCTAACACATCTCCATTTGTTCAGCTTCCTCTCCATTTCAGTGCTATTTTAATGGGGTCTCCTCCAATTTGCTCTAAAATAATCCCCTTACATCTTTGGAATCAATTTCTCAAATGCCCCAAATGCCATCCTGTTGCTTCTCCAAAACCCTCGGAAATGGACTGGAAACCAGAGAGGATCAGGCTTTCTCTCTGGAGGTTTCAAGCACCCACTGATTCAAGTGGGCATTTGCTTTATTGCGGAAGGCTACTCTCCTCAGCACATTCGAGCTTCTGTGTAAATGCTACACCAAGAACTTGCACAAAGGCATAAAATATAAAATACAAAATAAATGGAGTACTGTGTCCAGCGCTGGGGCCCCCAGCACGAGAAAGATGTTGATCTGTTGGAGCAAGTCCAGAGGAGAGTCACTAAGTTGATCAGAGAGCTGGAGCATCTCTCCTGTGAAGATAGGGTGAGAGAGTTGGAGTTGTTCAACCTGGAAAAGACCCAGGAAGACATTATAGCATCTTTGAGTACCTAAAGGGGCTACAAGAAAGCTGGAGAGAGACTCTTCAGAAGGGCATGTAGAGATAGGACAAAGGGCAATGGCTTTAAGCTGAAGGAGGGTAGATTTAAATTAGATATTAGGAAGAAATATTTTACTGTGAGGGTGGTGAGGCCCTGGAACAGGTTTCCCAGGAAAGCGGTGGATGCCCTATCCCTGAAAGTGTTCAAGGCCAGATTGGATGGGCCTTTGAGTAACCTGGTCTAGTGGAAGGTGTCTCTGCCCACAGCAGGGGCGCTGGAACTAGGTGATCTCTATGGTCCCTTCCAAGACAAACCATTCAATGATTCTGTGATTCTGTAATACTTCTTTTCTGCTTGCAAACCAAAGGTTACCTTGGTTTACTTTTTTGGCTTTGAATGAACATGACTCTAATGAATGCAGCTTCTACCTAGGCCAGGATCAACACTGATATATGCAAGAAAGCCAAATCCATGGAATTTTTGCTTTTACAAGAGCTAAAGAATTTGTGCTTACTTGTGTTATCTGTTGCTGTTTTGCAAAAAGAAACTACCTCCTCCTATTCACAAGTGGGGAAGTTAAGGGATTTACCTAAGTGCACTAAATAAATCTGTGGCAAAATTATGACTAAACCTCTCTTGTCCGTTTTTGTCTTTTTCCTCTGAGTCTTGCTAGGTGATGAACTGATCTCCTATCACCTGTTGATCTAGGGCCCACATTCTCTTAATTATCATCTGGGCTCCTATTCCAGTCTAAAATAAATAAATAACTAATGAAGAAAAAGGATTCTTTCTACAGATTCCCACTACCTTGAGTCTCCTTTTCCTCTCAGCCAGCCCATTTATCATTCAGGGAACATAAATAATTGAAAAGAATAGTACATAAAATTAATTGTAGAAAACACAGGCTTTTAAATTCTCATCTGCATTAAAAAATAAAACAGGGATGCTAGAGCACTCCATTTTGTAAAGTCACTTCCAGCAGACTTTCTGCATCTGCATAGAATTAGCCGCAAGACTTAGCAGCACCATTCATTCTGTGAAGATGTTCTTATCTGGCACCCATAGATCTATATCATAGGAAAGCATTAATTGAATATTTATTGACGAACACCAGAGAGAGGCGAGAAAGAGAGGCTGGCTAGGGATGGAAGAAGACAGAAAGAGGGGAAAGTGAGGTTGGAAAAGTGGGAAGAAAAACCTTATACAGCTTTTCAGGACATACTGAAATACTGTATATTTCAGGACATAGAAGCATACATTTCAGGACAACTGAAATGTTATGACTTTAAAAAATGGCCTGAAAAGAAAGACTACAATACTTCATACTTTGTATGAATACAATACTTTGTGCTTTCAGCACAGCCAGACAGAATGAATCCATCCAGCACAGCCAGTTACCATGATCACTTCCAAGGTCAATCTCTGCCCTCCACACAAGGGATCAGCAGAGGCAGTGAAAAAGCCCACCAGAGGACCAGGTTGAATCCTGAACATCCTCTTCTACCCAGTTTTTCTAAGAAAACAGGATTTACAGAACCATGCTATGTTTATTACCTATCTCCTTGTCCCATTCTTTATCTGTCAATATTTCTTATAGCAACTGAGCAATTTTAACCAAATTTGACAGAGTGAGAGAAAGAAAATTCTTCAAGACAAAAAAAAAGACATTACTTTCCGTAGATGTTTATGAGACTAGACAGCTGAGTGAAGGAAAGCTTTGTAAACCTCTTTTGAGAAAAAACTGATGTTCACCTCTTTACAGTAGACATTGGAGAATCTACAAAAAGGATATGATGAGAGAAAGCAGGGAGATTGGATAGCATGGAAAACTAGGCCCATTTCTTCTGCTGCACAAAGATGTTATTTTCATCATCAGCCCTTAACTGCTTTTGAACCAAATAAAGAGACATAACTGATGTCTGTCAAAAATGCACTGTGCCCTCTCTTCTCCCTCCCCCACCTGAGGGAGAAGCCTGTGTTGAGAGCAAAGATTTGCTCAAAGATTTTATGGTGAATGTTTCTTGTGGGTTACTGTGGATGAATGGGCTGATGAAGAGTAGATGGAACAAAATTCTCAAGGATACTGTGGAAAGAATAAAATGTAGAAAGGGAGATGCAAAATGTGGTGAACAAGAGACAGGGAATTAGGAAAAGATAAAGTGACAAGGTTAATATGTGAATTCTGTTTAGGTCAAATAAATGATCTTAGAATCAATGAAATCAGTGCTATCATTGGGACATTTGAACCTGAGGTTGTGTCACAGGCTTAGTAAGGACGTGTGGTGTCCATCTCTCAGGAGCTGGGGATGTGTAACTGTTTTTAAGATAGTTGGAGAGGGATTTTGGGCTGGAGAAGAGCAGTGCTGGGATGCTTAAGCCCAACCACACAAATGTCATGCACAAACAGAACTTGAACCAGGACATTCTGTAGTAATTTTCACCAAAGATGGGCTATTGCAAGGAGTGATGGCGTGACATTAGAAAAGGGGAAAATACAGGCTGAATACTTGCAGGAATATTTGTGGAAATGAGACATTGCTGTAGTCTCCTTAGAGAAGTGGTGAAGACTACCTGAAATGTTAAAAACCAAGCCAAATAAAACACTAAAAAAGGCATATCAGGAGATGCTCTCACATTGTTCTCACTTCACTGACTATCCTAGTGACTTTCTAATTGTTGGTATAGAAACCTAGCTTACTTTCTCACCCCTTTTTGGTTTTGTTTTGTTGGGTTTTTTTTGAAAGAGCTCCAAAACTTTCTTTCAGAAGATATTGAGATTCTCAACTCACACACTGCTATTGACAGAAGACCTCAGGTTTGTTTGCACCTTGACTGGGAGTCAGATAATCCTGACAAAAACATTGCAGAGACACGGCAGCTTTGCTCTCGCCAGCAAACTCACTGATGTGTGGCCCAAGGGTGTGTGTGCCACTGTTGTGCTTCTCTTAAATCTTTGTTTTTATAGTGGAGGCATAGCAAAAAGATGATGCCAAGCCCAGCATGGGGGGTTATGTGCCTACCCTTCTCCTCTCCACAAATCCCTTGGGGCTGTCTCTGCTCATGAGCCTCTGATAAGAGGATGAGTCCCTCTCTATGTTGTTGTCCATGGATTCACTTTTGCTCAAAAAATTCCTAAGGGTTTCTAGGAGAAAAGATGGTCCAGTGGTTAAAGGCTAACCGAAGGCTCAAGAGATGTGGTTTTAATTCCCTCTGCGGTTTCAGGCAAGACACTTAGCCCGACATCCACATAGCAAAATGTCAAAACGCTGCATTTCAATTCAGTCAGAGACAAAGTGCTTCATGGTGGAAATGCCAAAGGAAAAAACAAAACCTTTGGGTTTGGAAATTGGGCTTTTCTTTTCAAAATGCCTTTGTTTAAAAAAAAAAAATAAAAAAGGTGCAAACAGAGGGATAATTAGGGGAAAAACTCCAAAAAAATAATGGCTTAACTTTCCATCTTCTGCCCTGGATGAAGCAAGGCATGAACAAAGCATTTCAGGTTTATCCTGAAAGAGGTTTCATCTTTTCCTTTGTTTCACACAAAAATTGTACATACTGATTCAGCTTAATTTGAAAGTGGGTTTTTCCTTGCTCCAGATTGTAATTCTGCCTTGACCAACCAGCACAAAATTCAACTTCCAACTGGGAAAGTATAAAGAAAATCTAGGAGAACAATGAAAAGAGTTGACAATGAGATAATTTCAAGTTGCTTCTAGTTTTGCAGTTGCTTTTTTGGTTTGGGGTTGTTGGTTTTTTCCCCCATAACAAACAAAAGTAAGTCAGGAAGACAAATCTAATAGGGGTGAGAGTCTGTTCGAACATATGTTTTTGACACAAAGATTTCTGAAAAAAAATTGGCTATCAGCCATTTTCTCTGCTTAAGACTATGTGACAACTAATTAACTGAAATGGGGAATATATCTTCAATGCACCAGTTATGTACGTGTAAGTTACTCTGTCTTTTCTGGCCACCAGGCTACTTGCATGAGACAGTTTAAAAGCCCATGGCTCGGTAAGATTTTGATCGCAACTTTCCTGTGGTGGTGGAAGAACTCTGGGAGGGTATTCAACATTTCATCCACAAAGCATTTAAAGGAAGAGAGAGCGAAAGACAGAAAGGAGGACAGAAAGAGAGAACTAAGGAATTCAGAGGGATGCATTATTCAGCATGCTTGGAAATAACCCTTTTCACTGGCTCCACTAAGCCCAAATGCCCTGGAGGTTTTCACTATCTATCTTTTTCCAATGCAGCTCAGAAAAAAAGCTCACATCTGTCAAGATCACAGTTTCAAGAGTCCCAATTTATTCAGCTGAATGGGATAAAAGCGCCTGTTGGAAAAAGATTTGAAAGGGGGGTGGGGGAGGGAGACTGTCCAGTTCCTACATCTATCTTTCTAACTCTGTGTGCATGTGTATAAAACACACTCATTCAAATATACACACAGGCAAAGCTGCCTGCACTCCTTCCAGCACAGGACTGTTTGTCTAACTTCACGCAGGGCCGTTCTGCAAATCTCACATCTGTCAAGATCTGGGCAGATTTACATGCATTGACCTATAGATATGCAGCCTAAGCACATATGGATATGGTATAAGGAGATATAGATATATACAGGAGGCTGGGAGTGTGAGGAGAAGGGAATATAAAGGAAAAGCTTAAAAATCTTGTTGACTTTTTTTAATCTCTGCCCTTCTTGATCTGCTAAATGCTGTCACAAAAACATTTATTAATATGCAAATTCTAAGTAGCAATCTGGAGCCAGTCAGGTTGCGCTAATTTGCACATTAATATCCCTCTTCTGGTTTGCCTTTGCTCTCTAGCGAGGAGAGGAGAGGAGACAGAGGAATCTCGTGCTCTATCCTTTTAAAAAGCTGCCACGGCGGTGGTCCAAAGGTTCATTTGAAATGCTGATGCACATTTGAAGAGGAGAAATACAAACAGCATCTAACTCAGATGCAGAGAACAAGGCAGAGAGAGAAACGAGCGGGTATGAGAGTAACCACTGCCAGATGCTTTCCCCCCAAATCCCATAATTGCATCATAATTGCAGGCTGCAAAGAAGGCAGCACCATAATGAAATTGGTCTCAGAAACTGGCTTTGGAGTTCTGATTGTTTTCTCCTGTGGACTGATTTGTGTTTTCTATGGCCTGTTTTTCTTCTGAGTTGGATTTCCCCATAGTTTGAGGGGATGGGGAAGTGGGGGGAAGGGAAGCAGGGGAAGCAAAGGGAAGGGGAAGGCGATCTCTCTAAGGAGGAGAGAAAAGGACAGAGAGCAGGAGAGACTGTGAGAAGAAGAAGAGGGAGATGGAAGACTTTCCTTAAAAAATGTTTTGTCTTTTGGTTGTAGCAGAATCAGCACATAGGAAGCTGAAAATATAGAAGAGGAGTTGATTTTTCAAACAGTAGTTAACTTAGGAATCACTTTGCTTCTATTCACAGGTATAAAATACCTGCATAAGTCCAAAAGCTATGGGAGATTCAAGAAAGGTCTACCCAATGCTCCTAACTGCAAAGGGCTCCCCTCAGAAGATGCCTGAGCCTGAATGTGCTGCAAGAGTCCTGACATTATCTAGCAGAATGATTTTACCTTCCTTTTACACTCTTATTTGAGCACTTACTTATGATCAGTGTTGGAGAAGCTTCTGGATGAGATGGAGTTCTGGTCTGAGTCAGTAAAGCTCTTCTTAGAAAAGCAGGGGTGTTGCTTAGGTGAATAAATATATGGCAAAGCCTATAAGTAATCATGAGAGCTCTACACTAGAGTAATAAAGTGGGTGACCTAGTACTTATGGGCACATTCCTGCAACTCGCTTAGATATGCTCCTATGTATGGCACACTTCCTCTTGGAGTGAGGCTGGGGAATAGACTTGAATTAGTTAATTTATTTTATTAAGGCAGCTGAATGCTTTGGAGTGTCAATGTCAGGGAATGTTCAGTTAAAAAAAAATTGTTTTTACAGAGAAACTGAAACACTGAAGCAGTAAACTGGATAGATTCTCTAATGGTCCTTCAGACCTTCCAATCTTATGTCAGACAGGGAGATTAAATAATTGTATTCTTATATATTCAGTACTAAACCCAAGAGAAGACTGGTTTTGTGATGTGAACCTAGTCAGCCATCCCTAGTATAACTTAAATTGAGTGAGATCTCCATACCATGGACTTACTTCTCTAGAGACTAGGTTGAGACCTTCAGCTTGCTCTTATCATTTGATAACAGCCACTTTTGCTTCTGACTGCCCTAAGTCAAATGTAGTCCAGGGACCCTGAGGTGAAAAGATCCCTTTCAGCCAACTTGATCAATAGCCTAAGTCTGTTTTGGAAAATTGTCAGGCAGATTTGCCAGCAAGGTCACCAAGTGTACTTACCCAGACTTTCATTCATGGTGTTTGTAAAGCTTATAATATTTTATTCACACACTGCAAAAAGCAAGACTTCTGTTATGGACTGAAGCCACGAAGTCCCTGTTGGTACAGGTTCTTCAGTTCTCATTAAAAACTGTAATTTTCCAGTAAACTGCTGTAACATTATATGCCTTTACTTTACACATATGCTTAAAGATACAAATGAGAGGTGAAGAAATGGATCTACTCATCTCATTTATAAGTGCGATGCAGAGATAATGAGGATGAAACACGTCTCGCCTAATTTTAGCTACTTGAACATAAAATATCTAATTTAAACTAGTTGTCTATAGTCCTCTTAGTTAAAATAAGGAAAAAAACATCTCTCTTGAAAGGGATTTATCCTATTCTGAGACAGTTACCTGCAGTGGGTGTGCGAATGGAGGCACCTTTCTCATCACTGTCTACAGAGGAACCAGAAATCTAGTTTGTAATGCACTCATTGTTTTGAACAGCCTGAAATTTGATGATATGATCCACCCTCCTTCCAGGAAATAAAATGCTTGTGATCTTAATTCTACCCTTTGGCTCATAAGAACCTGCACCTTGTGCCAACATTTATCCTGGTGAAAAGTCAATGTAAAAATGCCAGCAAAAAGGAAAGATGTTGCTTTCTTTTTCTTAGCACTATGAAAACAAACATGGGTAATAAAGTAGAGGATTGACTATTGCTATCACGGAGGCCAATGCAGAGATGGTTAGAGAGGGAGTTGTCTTTGGTGAAAGCTGGACCTACTGACAACAATTGCAGGCAAGCAGGGGAAGGTGGCAAGGTCAACCTGTAGATCACTGGAAACTAAGCACTTCCAATCCATTAATTAATTACACAGCTGGAAAGAGGGGACTGTAAAAAAAGGTGAACACAATGACATTGCTGCCAACAGGAGCCCTCTATTTATCAGTCATAATGAGCTTCTTCCGCCCCCCTGCATCCTCCCTCCCCCAGTGCTACAGCTGCACTGATGTGACTGAGCACTTGGGCTCCCCTCTCACTCCCCAGCCAGTACCCTCCTTGCCAACATGAAGGTGACTCAGTTATTCATGTCAGCTAGGCCTGGGGTATCTCAGTCTGTACCAGGCTTCTTGGAGAGTAAACACCACCCCACCGATGCAACACATCTGCCTGCTCTTTTCTTGGGATCCTTTGCCCAACAAATCCTTCTCCTCTGCTCTTGACATCTTGTGCAATAAGCCCCTGGTTGGAAATGAAGAGCCGGAGACAAAAGTGCCACCACCTGCTCTGTATACTTGAAGCTAATGAAGTGAGCAGACAAGCACCTTGAAAGTAAGAGTTATTTTTTTCCCCCGTCAAGTGGCACAGAATTAAATCACTTGTTGCAGGAGATCATGAGACAACCAACAAAGTTCAGAAAAGTTCAAAAAGACAGATCAAATACACAGATCAGTCAGTATCTACTGAGCCAAATTACTTCAGAACAGAAAGTCCTTATGACATTAATTTAAGGTGAAAAATCATTGCCTACATTTGTATTATGTCCCCAGTCACCGCAACTGTTTTTAAAAACAGAATACCAGGATAGATGGACGTGATCTCACCTTAATCAGACCTACCTCGAAGCTAGCATGGTACAAAGCAACACCTCTAGCATTCAAACCACCATTTAGACCTGAGACAACACCAGGACTCAGTTTCGACCCAAAATTTTCCTTCTGGACTTGCCTAACTGAATTCTCCACAATGCCCTGTTGTTGAGGAACAGCCTTACTATACATAGGGAAACTGAGGCAGAGCTAAATGATCCACAAAGATAGGAAAACCTACTTTTTTTAAGGCAGGACTGAGAACACATCACTTTCTGAAAAGTGTAAGCCTTATAGTTAACACAATGTCTCTCTTCCAGTGCCAACTTCATTAGGTAGTTCGGAGTTCATGTTCGAGAGGAGAAGTGTGTAACAGATCAAACAAAACTGAATATTTCCAGGAGGGGAGCTGCAAACTCATGAGTGTTACCCTTTATGAACAGAAGAGTGGAAAGGTGTGAACTTGTCATTTGAGAGAGTGGAGCTGGGGTACAGATGGTACAGCTTTAATAGTCTCGTCTCATTTGCAAAGGCTAAGAAAAGGAACAATGCCTATTACTGTCTCCTTCTTTACTCCACACTAATGGATGCCTCTGAACTAGCAGAAGTCGTTCCCATTAAATTCCTGCATTATCAGGCCATTACTTGACAGGGCAAAGATTAATCGCAAACTTTCCGGGGACCATTTATTCCATTTGCCAATCTATCTCTCCCCGTTACGCTGCTTTGGTTGTGTTGTCAATTTTTCAAGTGCCAAGGAGTTTGGACCGATCCAGTTTTCTGTCCATCCATCTGTCACACACCTGTCAATCTGGTTCGATCTGAATGCGCTGTTTGCTCTGAGAAAGTCAGAGGGGGAGGGGAGGGGAGGTGGGTGGGATGCTGAATTGTGTAGGAGTCAGAAGGCCTGCGTTTGAAAATAAACAGAAAACAGATTAGCAGGTGGTATTAAATAGAGAGTGGAGGATTCAGAGAAACCATAGAGGTAAGAGTGAAAATTTAACAACATAAATTTAACATCTCCCCTGGTGCTGCAGGCTGACTCATATTGTTAGTCTAAGAAACTATGAATGGGTTACCTCAAAACACCCATGGATTTATGGTTATAGTTCATTTTATTGTTCTGCTTGGTGGAGGGCAATGTGTGAAATAGATTGAATGGGAGAAGAGATCTTTTAAGAAAATAAACTTTTAACTCAGTGGTCTAAGTCATTATTCAACATCTTCAGAGCTTAGCACCAGGAGTGCTCAGGAAATGTAGCAGAGGGAAAGTGAATTGTACAAACACTTGAGAGAGGAGTTAATTACCCATCCTGATTTCCTTTTAATCGGTATGCATTAAGGCAGTGAGTTTGTTCACCGTTAGTATGGTTTTGAAGAAGACGACCTTTCCTTTCTAAGCTGTTCTATTTCACCACCAGTGTATTTGTCCCGTGACTAAAAGGTATTCTCACCTCACTGGTGGATATCACAGAAGATCCTGCTGTTCAGCTATGCTCAGAAATTACACCTTTTGCCTTGCCCTGAAGTTTTTACAGATTTGTGATTTGGAAATGGTCTTGATTCTGAATTACAGTCAGAGTAAAAGCCATCTAGGTTCAAGAGTGGTTTGATGGGATAGAGTGGCCCAGATCCTTCTATGTAACTTCAAGTATTTAACTAAGATCCTGAAGCCTAAAGTGCAGCCATCCAGAGCTATCACTGTAGCAAGTGAAATAAAAATAAGCAATTCAAATATTAAGTGGTTGTATTCTGTCTGGGAATTAGTCTCTCCCCATCTTTAACAGACTACTGTTCTTAGACAACCAGTTTAAGTTTCTAAGGTAATTGTCTAAAACTAGATAGGTTAAGATTAAACCACAAGTCCATCTAGTATCCACTTTTAGCGCAAATGATCCTGATCTCCAGAAAGCAGGAAATCCTAGAGTTCAAAGGCTGCTCTAACAGTTTTAATATTCAGGACTCTCTCAGCACTCTATTTCATTCATTCCTCTCTCAAATCAAATTTTCTAGGAAGCATGTGGCAATGACTATCTTGCTCCTCCTACCCTATAATAATTAACCAGGCAATGCAAACAGCTTGACTCCATTCTAAATTGGTTGTACTTTTGTGTTTCTTAGAACCATTGTCCTAGAAAACAATGGACAGCTCCCTCAACAGGATATATCTGTGGAACAGCTATTGGTTCAGATTGCCTGTTAACACGACAAAAAAGTAAGACCCAAATTTCACAGAAGTGTCAAGTAACTAACAAACTCTAAGGAAAGATGACAAAAAATTACAGCTGACAAAAGCAGGTTTCAAAATTTTACAGCAAGCTCCCATGAATGACAACTGAAACAAAGATGATGGTAAATTTCTGCCCCTTTACAGAGACACAGCATGGTGTCTTTCAAAAGCACCAGGAGTGGAGACTGCAATTTTTTTTTAAATTTTATTTTTTTCAGTTTCCTTCTTTTTCTATCTGCATGTAACGGTGTAGAAGACAAATTCTGACTTTTAAAATGCCTAAAAGTAAATGACTTCTACAGAGTTTATGCTTGTGAGGATCACTGTTCAGAATTAGCACTTAAGCACCTTTACACCTTCCTTTTTGCCTTTACCTAGTCTTTGAAACTGAAGGTTAAAAATGAGACAAAGTGGAATGATGTTTTCAGACAAGTTTGAAAAATCAGACCTGCCAGTTTTATCCCATTGCTGTAGAGTGCCAGCTCCACTTTCATCAGCGCACATTAGAGGTTTCTCGCCTTCAGTCCATTCAATCAAGGGAAACCAATCCAGGCAGATAGAATAGGACAATTGATCTAGCATCTAAAGGGTGAGATTGGAGCAATCCTTCCAGCAAAGCGTCAGTGGAGATGAAAAATACAATAAATAAATAAAAAATATTTCCATATTCATTCCCACTAATAACCCTCTCTCTCACCTTTCGTCACTCTTTTGCATGAAATATTGGAGAACAGTGTCTCTATTTCTGTCTTTTTGCATTAGAAATCTTCTTTGTAAAATGAAGAAAAGTACAAGGGGTCTTGGAATATTTCACACTTGTTAGGAAGCTTACAACTGTGCATTATTTCTTTGAATTCAGATTAAAGTGGCTAGCAGAGCCTACATGAATATTGAGGTGACCTGTCTGGTGTAAAATGGGAAAGAAGTTTCTAATGGAGAGCTCTTGAGTTGCCTCTGCTTCTGACAGTTCACGTCACTTTACACTCTAGTCAAAGCTCCAGGAGGACTGTGAGAGAGAAGACAAGTAGATAATCACAATGTTAAAGATGAGCCCTTCAGAATGGAGCAGAGACATCCTGAATGTGGCTGTCTGGAGAAATGCAACCTGTTGAGAATGCCAGCCTCCAAAACTGATGATGTCAAACCATTCATCCACAAGTATATGCTCAGGTAAGATATTTAGGAAAGCAAAAGGTGGGACAATAACAAAATCTTCTTTAGAAATCCCCCCAGAAATACTCTTGGCATCAAATGAAGGCAAAATCTGTACAGCAACCTCCTGTCAGGTCCTCATTCTCTGCCTCCAGGCACCATGAAAGGTACTGGAAGAGACTCCCTGAATTTACCACTGCATCGGGGATACCTGTTTCTTTTCAATTCTTTCCCTCACTGTAGGTCTTCCCCCTCTTTTGCCTTTAAGGGACTGGTTTTGTGTTTTGTTTGTTTGTGTGTATGTGTCCAATGAATCCCTTTGCCGATCCTTCCGATCTCCGCTTACTGGTTAATTTTCCTTTCCATTCAAAACTGATGTATTGGGCGTCTCGGGTTTCCTTTAAGTATTCACTTCAGTTACAGCCTGATTGCTACATTTGTTTCTAAAGCAGACTCATTTCTCCACAGAAGAATCCAAGTTTGTTGTTATTGAAGTAAGTACCTTTTCAGCAGAAAGAACTTTGAACTTTAATGCGATGCAATGGTCGAAGCCGTACATTTCTCTATGCTGAATAGGGGAAAAGACTGAGAGGGTTATAATATTCATCAACGATTGAGAACAGAACTGGACTTTGACTCCTATACTCTAGTATTAACAAAAAGTATGCAGAAGCCTGCCACACAGCTGAAACAGCAAATGGAGCATTACTGTTGCATACACAGAAAGAGTTAGGGGCAAAAGGTGTGTAGTTCCCTATTCTCATACCAAAGCTGACTGATAGCACATTTGTATTGTTCTGGTCAGTACAATGCTGTGTGTAAACTTCCTTTCTGAGACACTAGATACCCACATAACAAATGTCCTAGTAGGTAGCAACACCTTATTTGCTTAGAACAGCTAGAAAAAGGGAAGCAAACTCAAGCTCTCTCTGTAACTCCATGATTTAGACTTTCCATGTGCAGCATTTCAGGCAGTAAGAAACAGCATTGTAAGCTGTCTCTCAGTTGTACCTCACTGTCTCTCCGGCTTTATTTTAGTGCCAAGCCAGCGTCATTGAAAACAGAGGTCAACAACTGATTGTGCAGGTGCCAAAGATGGCACAGAGGAAGCCAGAAGACTGGGGAGACGTGGGTTTTTGAAAGACACATTTGTGAGAGACAGGTGCCTCACACAGAAGCGAGATATTGCTGATCAGCTGCCTGTGTCTTTCACTAGCAGTCTCCTGGCTCCCGTTGGGTTTCTACCTGTACATGTAACCTCTAATTTTGGAAATAAAATGCCTTACACTGAAGAAAAAAAAAATCAGAAAAGACATCAACATGCCGCTATTTAATGGTTGCTGATTCCATAGTTTAATTCATTATTGAAGTTTCACCTTGCTCTGAAACAATTAGAAGCGCTCATATGATCAGTTACCAAGTCTCAGTTGGGAGGTAACAATTTATGGCTGAGAAGCTGGAGGTGACAACTTATGAAAGTGCCTTTCAGTTGCAACTCCCCTCAGTTGTGATAAATATGTATAATGACGTAAATGCATATTTAGGGAAAAAGGAGTTAAGGCAGAGTGATGTTTCACAAGAATCACAATGAATGATACATGTTGAGGTACAATAGATGTATGTATGATGTACAGTGGTGGATGCTGTATTATGTACCACATAATAGATAATTGTGTTTGTTCTCAGAGAAAAAAAAGACTGATGAAAAAATCTAAATTAAGTCCAGTTCTTTATTTGAAGAAGTATGATGTGATATAAAGCCACTTGTAAACTTTCACCTCAGGCTCATGTAAGGTGCTGAAGAAAGATGTCCTGTGAAGACCAAAATTCAGTGAGAAAGGGGTGAGCAACTAAGTTAGCAAGTGCCAAAACATGAACACATGCTTTGTCCATCCTTTTAGCACAGCAGAGAGTTAAATGTGCTTCAGGAGGGCACCAATAACCTTGCCCAGCCATTCTTGTGTGCTGTGCTCCCACTGGAAACATTAGAATAGGTTCCAGCAGGGTGGGGATGAGCACAGGGGGAGCAGGTTGCTCTTCTTCAGTGATACGCTGTTTATCCAGCTTAGCCATAAAGCAACGTAAATCAAGCATGTCATCCTACCTAATTGCATGTTCATATAGGACTTAATTGGTAATATTCCTGCAACCCAGCTCCTCAACCTTCATGTTGCATTGAGTTCCTCTCAGAGACTAATGAGCTTTATACAACAACAAACATTTAGGTCTGTTGTTCTAATTCATTAACATAATGGGCAATACAATGAGCAGTTATGATAATAAACACTAATAAGACGTACTAGCGACACTTACTCCTCGCAATGCCAGGGCTGTATGGTGTGTTTGTACAGTAGCAATGGTGAGATAAAAAGGGGGTACAGCCTTTCCAGGTCTTCTCTAAGTAACTACTCAGAGTATTAGTTCCATGTCTGCCAGCTGAAAGTGATAGTGCTATATAAATAATGGCTATTGTGGTGAAACAGGATCAAAACACCACATTTTTGATTTTATAGTGAAAGAAATAGAGAAAGGAATATGTAAGACAATGTGAACAATTCTTTTAAGTAATTTTATGAAGTACACCGGTCTATCAAAACAGCTATGGACTTGGCTGCTGGCTGAAGAAATTTAGGCTGTTGTCCTGTTTGTAAATGTACTTTATTGTATGCAAGAAAATGAAATACTAACAGCATGGAAATGTCTCAGGTGCCTTTTTTTTTTTTTCTTGTCACTCCAGTCAGCCATCTTTGACTACAATGATTAGCTGACACTAATTAACTGATGGGACCATCTAGTCTCAAAATGCACATCTATGTTCACATACACACTTGAAAAAGGTTTTTTGAGACTTCATTGGACATCATAATGGTACTCTGGAGCTTAGTCCACTCTTATACCAATCACTTTTTGGATTTTGGTTTGTATGTAGAACATTGTATTGCCACCAGAAAAGCTCATTCCCCTTTTTACTTCTCAGACAGATAAAACCACGTAATAATGAGGATCTTGCTGAAAAGTGTACTACCTCATACTGATAACCTTCAGCACAAAACTATACCCATTTCTTTGCTACATTTTAACCAATGATCTAAAGAAATTCAGATATTACACTGTTTGGTCCCTTCAAAATTTGTTAATCTCTATCCTTTTCCTCTTTTTTGAATTATGGGAGAAAATGCTTTAACCTAGTTAGCATAACATGGATGCACTGCTGGTAGGACAGACCTAAAGAATTGCATTTTGCTCTTTGTCATGTCAAACTAAACACCTCAACAGTCATGTGTTTGGGAAGCAAGACATCTTTTACCTTTTAACTTGACTCCTGAAAATAGTATCTCATTTACAGGACATGTTTTTTTCCTCCCCCTTTGCTCATCTGTGAAGAGAAACCTTTCATTTCTACAGTCATACTCAGGTCTCCGTGACAGACATTCCCTGAGCAAAGAAATATAAGGCTACAAAAATGTATGATTTCTGAAATTTATGGCCAGAACTTTATCGCGATGGAAATATTTTTTTCTAATTGAAGTCTATGCTGCTGTTATGACACTAATTCAATTATTCCTTATATTACATTCATCATAATTTTATCTTCTTGTAAAAGAAAAATCACTTGTTTCCCTGACATAAGTAGAGTTGACTCAAGAAGAAAGGGGTGAATCTGCACTCTAATAACATCCTTTTGCAATTAATCATAAGGGCAGTATTCAAATAAAATCATAGAATAATTTAGGTTGGAAAAGACCCTTAATATCATTGATTCTAACTATTAACAATAAAATAAAAAGGAATAATACTATGTGGAGTAAATATTAAATATCTCAACAGCTTATAACAAAAGATTATGCAAAGAGGCACTATATCATCATATTCCTGAGAAGTTGGATACCTCTTTGGCACAGTTTCAATCAGAAATATACTGGAGTTTAGAGAAGGCTGAAAAACTTTTTGCTGCACTAAATAAGAAACGTTTTCAAACAAGTAACAAATCACCATCAAAGATTCCTGGGTGATGCTGAGAACCTGTGATATGCAGCTCATGGTATAAAAAATGTCTTGCGCTGGAGATGCATGATCTTTTATAACTCTGCCAGCCCTCATGGACCCTACATATGTCAGGAGTCTGTAAAATGACACAGATTTTCCAGATGCTTCCTGCAAGTAAGTAGTGTTTCTATATAGGCAATGACTTTAACTATGGTGGAAGTTAGTATCTATAAGGACATGAAATGACCACTCTGTTGACAGTCTCAGATATTTATCTTCTATGCCTGTGACTCATGCATAGTGCAATTGCACCCGTATGTTTGGTCATGAAATTCCCTCCTAGAGTAACAAAATGCTGTAGGTACAGTTATTTTTTGCATGAAATCACCAATGACTCTCTTGCTATGAACGTCCCTGGGGGGAAACAAACTGAAGAGGCTGGTTTTCTCTCTTGCAAGATTCAGAGAAGACAGGGAAGAGAGTCTCATCTAAGCTATGCAGATTTTAAGCTTAGCCTCTAAGCTAGTCATTTAAGACAACACTCTAATCAATAAAGAGTGATCTGTACCTCCAAGAAGAACATGCATTCCTTTCCAAAATTGATAATATCTCAGAAATACAGGTAATTCTTGGTATATAACTTTCTTGGTTTCTTTAGTAATGAGAAAACCTAGCTTAATTCCATAGGAAGATAAGAAAGACACGTAAAGCAACACTTCCCCTGAATTTCTCTTTCATTCCACTACGTATTTTGTAGGAAATAAGCTTTCCAGGGCAGGAGACACTTTTTAATGTGCTTTCTACAACATCAAATACACAATTCGGATGGAAACCTTCCAACAGTAATTGTCATCAAACCATGCCATCACAGACATGGAGACCCATCAGATTCATAAAATCTGCTCATCTTTCTTGGACTGTGATCCACAGCAGCTGAAGAGAAGTCACACCTCCCATGGAATGGATTTTTTCCCAACCCTCTGTCATTGTTTTTTACTGACCTGATGCAGAAGCAAAGCTGTGATTCAAGGAGAGAGCTTATTCGATTAATGGGGTATGAGGATGGAGAAAGACATGTTCATTTGTAACCTGGGAATTCTGAGGGGTACCTCTGCCTCAGGATCAATATTGTTGAAGCCACAAATGTCTCTGTCATGCTGCCCTCCCCTCAACAAAAACATGCATCATTTTTCTTCTTTTCAGGTCTCCTTCCTCCTTGTCCCAGAAGCTTTTACAAATCTTACCCCTTCCTATCAAAGCAAACTACTAATGGAGTTTGGTCTTGGAGAAAGGGAAGTAGGGAGAGAAGTTGATTGCTTTAGAAAGGAAAATTATTCTCTGTTTTCTCCTGTCACAGCCCTTTGTTTTCCACCTGGAAAAAATTACATGGTACTTGAAGGAAATAATATGAAATAATATCATTTAAAAAAAAAGAAAAAAGAAAGAAAATGAGGACAGGACTCATTGGTAACTTTGAATTCCATCTTTGACAATCTCACCATCCATTTATCTACAGCTTGACTGTGAAAGATGTATTGGTGGCAGCTCACTTAATGATTTTAGAACTAGTACTACTGGTGCCCCAAGCCAATTTGCCATTAAACAGCAGTGACTTGGAGCCTTTCCACTGTACATTCTAATTTCTGGAGGGAGAGGAGATGGGAATTGGTTTCTCTGTGTGCAATGAAAAGTTGATTCTCACCAGTAAAGATTAGAAATCTTAACAGATCTGCAGTTTTCTAATGTATATTTTAGAGGCATTTGACATTATTCAGAGTGCAGATCCATGACATACAGAAATGGAAAGTTAAGCCTAGCCAAGAAGTGTTAGCTGTCACAACAGCTAGTAAGCAATTTTTCTTTATTTCTTTATTTATTTTGGCAAAGTGAACCCTAGAGTTATCCCACAATACTGGCTGCAGCTAGAAATCAATCTTTCTAGACAATCATGTAACAGAGACATAAATGTAATTTAAATTTTCAGATAGGATGTCTCTGCTATAATTGCAAATGAATTTGGTTTGGATATATGTTTTACAGATGTTGGACTGCTGTTAAAGCCTGCTGCTCTTTCCATAGCCTCCCAAAAGAACCCTGACCAAAACACTATAGTTATGTTTCCCAAAAGTAAATGCATTCATTCAGAAATTCTGAAGACCTCTACATCCTTCAACTGCAACTGCAAATTTTTCAAATGCCTCTTGCCAGATTTACTTAAAACATGGCAGCACAGACCAGTTGGTGTTAGTCCAGGCCTCCATCAGTGCCAGGATAACACCAATGCCAACAGTTCTCTATCACTGCTTTTGTCTGACCCTCTACATAGCACAGGGCACTGAATTTCCCTACTAGCTCTTTATTAACTACAATGACTTTTTAAGTTGAAATTTGTCTTCTGAAAGAGCACTCTATTCTTTTTGAAAAAACTGATATAAAATACACCACTTCTTTTTCAATGTGTGATTATACTCTGCTTAAAAAAGGAAAATCCATTTGTCTAATTTCAACTTCTGGTCTTTGTTTCTTGCAAAGTTTGTTCACTTAGATTGAATACTCTTTTATTACTGCATATTTTCTTCCTTCTAAGGGCTGGCCACAAGGTCACGAGCCAAGAAGCCACTGCATTATGTATCAGGTCACCATCACAGGGTTGCACACATGCCTTTAGCTCAGACCTTTTTGTTGGTGTCTGCTGTGAGATAATAGTATGGCTGGCTGGATGCTGTGTCTCACCAGGGTGGTGGTGACTTCTTCAGTGGCAAAAATATTGTTTATGATCATGTACTTGTGCTCAACTCCTTCCCCTCTGTCTCTGCTTCCCCTCCTACTCCTCATCTGTTTGTGCATTTGGACGTGTTGTTCCCCACTTTTTTCTCTTTAAACTGGACCTCCCTGCCACCATCTTCTCCTCCTCCTCTTTTCCCTTACTCCACGACTTTTTCTTGCTCCCAAAACCTGCTTGTCTTGCAACACCACCTCCTCAGCTCCTGCTGGTGGGGCTGGCAGTTCTGTTTCGGTGAGGAGTTAATGTTAATAATGGCAGAAAATCTTACCAGCTTGGAATTTGCAACTTCATTTTAGTACCAGTTAGCTACATTTCAGCATCAGTAGTCAGTGATTTGGAGTGCAAGCTCTATGAGGCAGATCTTTATTCTGGTATGCACAGCTATGGCATCTCTCACTGATGTTGGTTCTTATGACTTCTGGGCGTCCAGTATCATGTATTATAAGTGATGGTCTGTGTGAGTAATTATGTAGCTATCTCTTCCCCTCACCTTCGCAGGACCTCTCTGCATGTGATCCCTGTAACCCTTGATAATCAAAATTGCCCTCCCTGAGTATCCATGAATTTGGATTAATTCAGTCTGTGTCTGCCTCAGTTTCTCATGGGCTGAACAATTATAGCAGTTGATGCTTCAAGGTTATGAGGACTAAAGTTGTAGTTTGCATCATAGTTTAGGATCCTTCAGTGCAAAGGCTCAGCATAAATGCAGTGTTGTGTTGTTACAGAATCAAAATATGGCACAACCTCAGTATTTAAATTTCATATATGTTTCTGGCATTAGTTGATTTTTTTTGCATCTAAGAACATATTTTCAATGGCTTCCCAGGAAAGACAAACACAGGTGGTCACTGAGTTTCACTGGAAGATGGGAGGTCCATCAACTTTTATCCTTTTGTAATACTCTTAAGTATTACAAAAGGATTGGTAAATCTGGTAAAACTTTCTGACAACAAATGAGTGATCCTTCTTTCAGGATAGAATAGGGAAAAAACCCCAAAACAACCAACAGTGTCATAACTCTTTTTGAAAAAGAACAACAACTGAATTTCAAAAAAATTCTGTCACATTTCAATATGAACTCTATAAGAAATTCACTGATTTATCCGATCCTAACTGTTTATGTTGCAAGTTACAAACATTGGCTCAAGCATCTTTAGAACAGTGATACTCAGTCCTGATCAGCTTCTGGTGTGTTGTGACTGGGACTCATTCAGGTGCCCAGACAAATAATTAATTTTTAAGACTAAGTAGAAATTTCTGAAGACTTTTACTAGATACAAATAGGGTTGTGAAAATCAAGAATTTCTGTGTGATCTTAAACGAAATCCCTAGACCTGTGCTGCTATAACAGATTTTGGCTCTCAGACTTTATTTGCATTTCAAATCTCTTAAGATCTCTCCATTTCTTTCTTTTATATATTTTACTTTAAGAGTAAATTAACTCTTAAAAATAAATAAGGATTTGTAACTAGACAGAGGCCTAAATTCTGTAATAACTGATGTTCACTGGAAGCCTTTGGCAGTCCTTGTCTAGTTTCTAGGATAATGAGACAGATGCAACTTTTATATTGCTATTGCAATAATAAGAATTATCTTCATAAATTCGTACTCTGTTCATGGTGTCATCCCATCACCTTCATCTAAACTCTTCAGCACAGATCATTATGTCTTTCTGTTACTGGTCTAATTTAACATCTAGGAAACATCTGTTACAACTCACACTCAGTTTTAGGATTGACAGATGATAAAAATCTGGAAATGTCTGCCATGACCCAAAAACCTAATATACACTCCCGAAGAAAACTGCAGCATATACTTTAATTGTAAATGGTAACTAAATGTTAGCATTAAAAAGGAAAACAAGGCAAAAAATATCTTTAGGGGAGATATGATCAGATGCAGGAACTGGTAGAGCATAATGGGGCCATGTCCTACTACAAGCTCAATTCTAGTAGCAGAGATGAAGCAGTCCAGCATTTTTAAAATTTATGCAAGATACCCAAGAAATGAATAAGTTTCTTACCAGCAGTGTTACCCAGTTACCATTTGCTATCCATATTTAAATTCTAATATTTTTGATATCTTCCAGAGGAAGAAGAACATTTATCCTCCACCTCATCTTTCACCAAAACATGATTAATTTTTTAATTTTTTTTTTTTTTGAGTAAGTGGTGTTTTTTGTCTGAGATGCAGATGTTGGAAGGCAGAGGGACCTGGTATATCATTGAACAATGACAATTATATTAATTTCATCTAGTGCACCAAAAAGGTAATGTGCCTAATTGAAACATAAGGATAGAAGAAAGAAAGGAAAAAAGAAACCCTTATATTATCCTTTCTATTTCTTCTCCCTTTCTTTTTAAGGACAGCCTATCATTAGTCATCATGAAAGCTCTTGGTGACCACTGAAACAGAGGAGGGACCTTTGACACAGCTTGATCAATCCTAATTGAATAGACCAGAGGGACAGAAGCCAAAAGGAGGGGACCCATTCTTTGCATTTGACAGCCTCGTCCTTTTTAGTTTGTCAGCTGTCAGAAAATATTGGGGCACTCTCAGGGTGCATGAGAATGCTTTAAGTTGTCATACAGTTTTTTGTTACTTGAAGAAGATTGTTTTAAGGCTTGAAAGGTGTCTGGTCTGCCCCAAATATCTAAGATTCAAACTTTGGGAGGTACCTGCTGGAGTCAGTGAAGTAAATGGGAACTTTGCTAGGGGAGGTCTTGCATTGTTTCCTCAAATTAACAGAAGGTTTCATTCCACTCCCCATCCCTCATATCTCAATTCAACTTGCTCAACACTACCCTTTTATCATTTAGCCTCCTCCTTATACAGGAGTAGGATATGAAACAGAGAAGTCTGAGACGTAGTATTTTCTGTGGCGCATTCCACTTGAAGATGCTTTCTGTATACTTCTGTTTCCCATACATAGTTAATAGATTAAGAGAAAACCTGAACTCCTGAAAAAACTGCATATATGGGAGCAGAAATTCATTGTGCTTTTACTGCAGTAAATGGGCAACATTCTTTTGACCTCTCTGAGTCTGTTGTACATAAGCCCTAGCATAACTATCATTGTACTTCTAGAAATATAGAGGTGAGAGAAGAAAGGGGATAGAAAGTGTCTGCCTTCAGTCTTCCAGGGCTCCCATCTTTTCTCCCCCAGCATAGCTGGTGTGATATCACTGCAACCAAGGACGTGGTTTTCCATGAGACATTTCAAGCAATATAGAGGGGGGTAGAGCCGGGAGATCTAGGGTTGAATAAAACAAGAAGAAAATGTCTTAGGCTAAAGAACATCAGTTGAAACCTCTGCTTCACACTCACAACAAGACCTTTCATACTCAGATCTGAGGCCTCTTTACTAATGTTGACTTCCCAACCGCTCCTGTTGCCTTCTGTTACATGTATATTTTTGGGATCTTTGCCTCTCTTGTCTATGTGTTGAATCCAAGTACCAGACTACCAAGGGAACTCACTGCTTTCACATTGTTTCCAGATTGATGAGGAGTTCAAAATACTGAAAATCTCATCAGAAACTTCACCCTAAATAGCTGTTCATTCCAGAAGTAAAAATCAAAGCAATTTAAATAGCTTGTAGATGCTACCATTTTCTTCTTCAGTATTAGTCAAGGCTCAGATAAAACTGCATCCCATTTCTTCTCTCACATTTTGACATGTCAGACAGGAATGTAAGCATGGTCCACATTCTTGTCAGCTCCTGATCACCTCCCTTACTGCAGTGCTTATAAACCACACCGTTTTTTTGCTGTAAAGACTATCTCCAACATGCATTTGGCAAAGAAAATGTGGACAAAGGTCACAGTTGGTCTAGCCATTAATTGCATCAAGAAGACACCTTCTTCATGAGTTGTAGGAGAAGTGAAAATTGTCACATTGACAGTTCCTCTGGGCAAAGTTTGGAATTTTGTATCTATTTCTACAACAAAGGATTTGCTGCAAACTCTTGTTCTTGTATTGTTCTCTAAAGGACCCATCTCTAGGCAATCAATGCACTGCACAACATTAATATAATTAAACTGAAAGAGCAACCACTCCAGCAAAATGAGGAAAAAGGAACTCTGAAGGGAGAATGAATAGCTTAAGAAAGGTCAAAATGGTCATCAGCACTGTCATCACTGCAAAGGTCTTAAACAGAGTCTGCATGGCCATAGAGGGAGGTGACAGACATCCAGAGGAAATGTCTGAAGCCAGGCTGTGATGGTGAAAGTTTCTGTCATATTCTAGAAAGTGTCTTAGTACTGAAAAGCCAGGTGAACTCAGCTGCACTGAAAGCATCACCTGAGCTCTGACTCTTAATGTAAAGAATTCACAGGAATCTGCTCTCTCATTATTCAGTTTATTCCGAGGGAGACAAATTTCACTTCGTTGCATTGGTTACTCCTGTGACAGCAGAGTGGGCAATGTGTCCAGGAACAGTAAAAACCTGTATTCTTATACTGTATTTACACTGACAAATGTCTTTCACTGTGGCAGCTTCATAGGATTTTAATTTCTGCCTAGAGCAACAGAGGCACTGATGTTGGTCACCAAGTCTCTTTTAGTCCCAGAAAGGGAAGAGACCATGAGGGAGGTAAGCTAAACTATTTTCCAACATGTCTCAGACTAATTTAGAGTACTTTGGTCTCTGCTGAATGTAGTCCTCCAATAAATAAACAAAAATTATGTGAGACTCAGGTTTCTTTGCCTTGGTGTTTCCAACAGAAACTTTTGATTCTCCAGCTGCCCATGATTCACAAAGATGTGTTGAAAATCAATTTAAGACCCAGCATAACTGAAGACACCACCACATTCAGCCAGCTGTGGAGATTCATGCCAGTTCTTCTGCCACAGGACAGATGATGAGTGGCTGTTGGTGTTTGGGAAGCTTCTGCAGCCCAGAGCATATTGCCTTGATCTTCAATGTCAAAGAGTAGGTCGTCATACTGCTTGAAATAAGAGGAATGCCTGGTTCTTATACTCCATCTTTTTACCATAGAAAATAATTATAATATTAGGAAAAGCAGAAGGAAAGGAAAGTGTAGGGTTTGAAGTGGGTGGCTATGAAAAATTACTAGCATAAGTTGCCAGGGTTGTTGGCAATGTTCTCTTCCAGCTTAAACAGGAAATTCAAAGGTGCAAGACAACCCTGTCTCTAACTAACACGTCTCACACTTTGTCTTCAAGAAGAAAACTCATTTTGCTCAGGATAGAGATACCTGATGGAGACAGAAGAAAGTCATCTGCTACCACTGATGATCATTGTTAAAAGAGGAAACAGTTCTTATATGTAAAGGCTGATGCATATGGATTGTCCCCCTGCTGCAGGAACTGGGATGCCAATCTTTATGGCTCCTCATGGACAGAAATCTAATTATATAATATCTATTGTTTCTACTGAGCTTAACATGAATCAAAGACATGTTGGGATCTGTTCACATGTGATGGCATTTTCTTTCTGGTCTGTGACCATATTGGATTTTCTTCTGTCTTTCTTCACATACACTTTTCTCAATTATTTGAGTGCAAAAGTCTTGGCTCATATATAAACATCTCTCAGTGCTTTGAAGTCCCTTAGCAAGAAATAGAGTCTCCAGTCCAGATTCTCAAAAAGCACAAGAAAGAGAGAAACTATAGGAATAAAGTTGTGTCCTTCATACATATGGAAATATAGCAGCAGGGGGTTGAGCGCAGGATAGAGAGAGATTTAGAGACTGGAATGAGCTGGCTGGAAAAGACACATACTGAGTGATGAATAGACAGAGAGGGTCTAAGAAGAGAAGAGACCAAAACAGTTGCTTTAGAAAGGACACAGGTTATAGAAAAAACAAAAGAAAGGAACAAATATGACTCTTTTTTTTTTTTTTAATAGTTCAGAAATGTGGTTCCTATTTCAACATCCCTCTTTTTGGAGCTCCCATATCCTACTACTGATCTATTCCTGTCCGAAGATACATGCATCACTTCTTAGTTGTAGCATACATTCAAAATCATACATTAAAGAAGATGAATTAGAAAGAAAAAACTTATTAAACAAGACTTAGAGGTGTGCAGCAATTATCAGTTTACTGTTCTGGGCAATTCCAATTTCATTGCTGTGGATCTGTGGTGTCCTAGAAACAACTCTAAGAATCTGGTAAAAAGTATTCCTTAATCAAGTATTCATTGAGCAATTTGATATTGAAAGTTTCATGAAAATGGTGGAGAATTACTGTAAATTTTATTGTGAAGAGAACCTTTGATAGTATTGGACTTGCCATGCCTCTAAACATCAACTGAGGAGCAGTAAAATTTGGTGTAATTGAGAAACAGTTGCTTAGCTCATTACAAAATCAGATGTGCTTTTTTGCAGAAATTAATGTGAAGACAAGAGGAAAAGAAAAAGGAAAAAAAAAAAGACAAGAGAATCACTACATGGCTCATTACAAGTAAATTTGATTCTGTTCAAACAACCCTGACTACGGAGACATTTGAATCAGCAAAATGAGATACTTAGCAAAGGACTGGTATATCTCAGTCTTGCTGGACTGTCCTAGCTCTTTATCCCTGTAGCAGTAATCAGTTGAAAAGAGTCATTCATACTGCACATCTGCTTATTACAGAGATGGTTTTTGTGTTAAGAGTCTGAAAGTCCTAGATATGCTATTTCTAAAGCAGAAACAGAATAAGGAATGACATCCTTATTCTACAAAGCCAAAAAAACACCCTGTGAGCAAATTCTTGCATGATATTCTACTGTAGTGAGAGGAGGGACTTTTTGTATATTTTTCATGGTGCCCCTCCCCCTACCTTTTGCATGGCACAAAGCTACATTTGTTTCACTCTGTTTTTAGTGACAAAACCAGTGTTAGTTTTTTATTTCACTCATTCAAAAAAAAAAAAAATTGGGGAAGAGTGAAATGCCAGTTTTTTTCAAGTGGAAGCACATTTCTCTCAGTCTGCTTCTGGGGCTAACTGTGCAAGAAAGTCCATGGGAGGAGATTCCTAACCCAGCTATCAAAACCAATACTGACAGGCTATAACTTCAAATCAAAGATTGACCTTGCTCAGAGTGTATAGGACTCTAGGGAGAATCTTAGGAACTATGGACTGGTGAGTCTGACTTCCATCCCTTGAAAGATGACAAAGTCTATAATAAACAATAAAATCATACAGTACATGAATTATATTTTTTGTTGGGCAGCAAGGCTTCTGCAAAGGGAAACTCCACCTCAAT
>VWZF01001134.1:639582-689294 GCA_013396755.1 Sclerurus mexicanus
CAACTTCATTATGGGCTGCCCTCAAGGATTTAGGCTGACTGCTGTGCTCCCTCTGGGCCTTGCACTTGTCTGCAGAAATGCAAGCCTGGTTCACCTCGTACATGCACCATTACTATGCCTAAGGAAGGAGAATACCTGCAAGCCTCTTGTGATCCATATTCACAGCACTAGAAGTTCCGCATGGAAAAAAACATATGCAACACTCTGAATTCTATCATGTCTTCCCAAGAAGATAGTAAAATAAACCCAACAAAACCAAACTAAAACAAACAAAAAAAACCCCACCCCAAACCCAAAATACCTACCAATGAAACATTAAAAAACAAAACCAACATAACACAAAGGCATAAAAGGGTGTGAATGAAACAATACACTAGTTTCACCATAGGCTTTTTTGATCACTCTTAAGAGCAAAATTCTAATAGGATGGTGCAATTACTGGTAAATAGCACAAGGGAGCCTGACTGCCCACATGATAATCCACATGCAGCTTTTGAATATTTTCTTAGAAGGGACTGAAATGCAGAGAACTTAGAAGGAACTTAGGGAACTATCTTGCTAGATGCTTCTGCTCTGAATACTTCAGACTGGGAGACAGACCAGACTGTTATGTGTGCTGACTAAATACACCACAGTTGCATCAAGAAACCTATTTCATTTCCAGCATAGCATGCTACTAAATCTAAAATAAAGACAAAGCTTGCTATACACACTACAATGTTCATCAATAGACAGGACTAACACTTATAGCAGAAGATATTTTTAAACTGGCCACGTTTTGATGCATCCTCTCTCATATTCATTTCTCAGATCCTCAATAATGATCTGTGAGAACTCCTTTAAAACCCACCAGGCATAAAATCATTTGCAATAGAGTTCATCAGCAAAAGGTACTCTGTAAAAAATAGATAACTTCTGGGCCCCATTTTTGACATACAGTCTATGAGATTTCTCTGCATGCAATGATGATAACATCAGAGCAAAAGCTGTCAGGATGTAGGAAAAATTTAGGTTAATACTTTAACCCTTGAGAGATATGGGATATTTTATGCATGTCTTAGGCACATTATAATTTTTGTTATGATACTATTACTCCACAGTCAATCATTTATCTGAAGACTTTTAGATTTATTCCAGTGAGATCAAAAGGAAGACAAATTAAACTAACATCCAACAAATAGCCTTCCAAATATGTAAATCAAAAGATATGAATCTGCAGTTATTGATAGGTACAAATTACCAGTAATTGACCAGACAAGGTAAGAGTTTTGTCCTGTTCCACTTACTCTTTCTCAAAATTCAGAGGAAAGAAATTCAATGAATCAAAAAACCTGAAAACACCTAGGTACTCATCAGCCTCTTTCATTTATCCTAAGCATTATTACAGACAAGTATTACCACTGTTATCACTGACTTTGATAAAAAAAAAATTAAATCCTAATCCTTGCATTTCTCTGAAAATGAGTAGGAACAACTATCATAAAAATATCTGTGTTTGACCACTTTCCACCTTAGTTGAACAGACTGGTAAGTTTTGAACAATTGAGTCAGAGAAGTGTTCAAATTCTTGAGTGATTTAGACTTGTGAGAGAATCAGTTGAGGTTTGGTTATGTGATTAAAAAAAAAAAAAGATTCCTTCTTTTTGATTTCAAATATTGCTTTTCTTCCCAAAGGGTGAAATACAAGATGCATAGAGGAGTCGGACCATAATAAGAGTCAGAGAGATACAGCATCTTAAAGCCCTGGAGAAGTCCTCATTTGAATTCTATTCTGAACTTCCTGGCTTAGGCCTCTGTCTACATCCTCCTGCTTTTATTCTCTTTAGTTGTGCTCTAACAACTTTAAGGCTCGTGCAGCATGTAAGCTGATTGCTTTGAATATAAATGGGTAGACTGTTAAAAGCAGAATTTAGTCTTCTACTCATAAATCATAAAAGGAAGCATAAATTCTGTGTTTTAGTGGAGATTTAAATTCCTAAATGGGTTTTATAGGAGCCACATAAGACCTATTGACAATACCCCTTTATGATAAAAAGTAAATAGGAGTGACAAAGTCAGAATTCAAAATGCCACTGCTTAGCTCCCACTAGCCTTCTGAAGAAGACCAAAAAATGGCTGGAGGAAATCTCAGAGGGAAACAAATGATAACATGAAATTAAATGTGTAATATTCCTTTTTATGCTGTGTGGGGGAAAAAGCACTCAGAGAATGAGCTGGTACATTTGCATAACAAAGGAAATCAACAACAACAACAAATTGCCATCGTGTTCAAAGCTGATAATTGCACAGATGACAACAAGAAAGCTCCTTTCTTCTCAGCTCTCTAGGGGACAAGCCTTGTCGAGATGAGGAAAAAAGGTGGAAAGTGACCCCACTTGCTTTCATGAAAATTAGCAAGCTCAGAAAATGTCTTTGGTGCAAGGGGGTGGCCAGTAAATGGTGTGAATGCTAACGAACACCATGAGGGCAGAGGCACAGCTGATGTTCCTATCAATTCCATCAGATGACCAACAACTGGCAGCAAACTCTTCTTCAAACCACCCTCATCCAGCTTTACCAACATCCAACTCACCTTGTCAGGAAAGGCTTTCTGGAAAAGTGACTTTTGAGGGCTTTCTGTTTTGCTTTAAATTATTTTTTTGTCTCTGTTGATGTTTTCTTTCAAAGATGCACTGAATTTCAATTTTTCAAGCCCTGTGAATGTGAGAATTTCCTCAGTTCCTGTACAGACCCAAGTAATGATCCTAGGTTTTCCCAAGTCAGTTATCCAGACATCTCACCTTATTGGTATAAAGGACAAGGTGTTTGCATTCACTATCTCCTCTAAGATTCTCAAGCCCCAGAAGATTTCTCACTCTGGAGAAAGAGGTAGTACTTTGGGCACCAGGAGATCACCAGTTGTCACTGGTTTTGTCAGCATGAAAACATGTATTTGCTTTGTCTGCAAGATGAAACATAATTCAATTTATCCAATGACTTCCTAGAACTACTGTGACTCTAGGAGTCTACTAAAAGTGCTGAATAGTGGTGGTATTTTTTTTTTAATTATCCAGTGGTAGGGTGTCCTTGAAAATCTTGAGCTCTGAAACTCTTTGAAAGTATGTGACTGATGCTGAAAGTCCTAGACACAAAGACAGGCTGTAAGAGATCAGGACCAACTGATACATCCCTGTTTAACTCACCATATCTTACTCTTTTCCATCCCTGCATCAATAATGCAGGAGAAAACAGAAATGAACAGTCACAGGGTTTTATTCTAGTCCTTCTTATTTTGGACTACCTCTAGTAGCACAAAAATAGCTCACTTTGGAAAGTCTACACAGACTTGAGAGGTTTAAACCCCTGAAATCTGTCCTTTAACCTTATGGAAAATATCTATAAAATTTAACAGATTTTCAACCATTTTCTTTAAGAAAAAGTCCTTTAAAGTTTGAAGAGTTTAACACAAATAAAAACAGCTCTGGAGAGATAAATTATTTAAGCCGGTGCGTATTCTGAAACGCAAAATATGTGTGCATGCATTTTAAAGTCTGTGCTACAAAATTCAGTGATAATTTTCTGTCAATAGGATCAATTAAAAAGCAAACAGATCCTCCTTCTATCCCCCTCAATAACACAGAGAAGAAAAGCACAAATGTCGGAAATCAGTCAGGTGTTCTCTTGTTTTTATATATCCCCTGGGATTTTTGTATTTGGTGTCTGATGTCTAGTTTGATTTTATCCATTACAGAATAAATGGATGGCAGGCAGAGACACCTTGAATAGACAGAAGGTTAAGGTACTCACATGAGATCCCTGGGTTCAAGCCTCGATAGCAGACAAAACAGAAACTTTTGCCTGAGGCTTTAACATCCTATATACCTTAACCTGTCAGTCCTTACACTTCGAAGAGTTTTATCTTGTATAAATAATGAAGCAGTTGTAGAGAAAGGGGGTGCAGGCATGAAAGCTCTGTCATTGGGGGACTCATTTAGGGGACTGAGGGCACAGATTCAAATTGTTCTTCAGCAAATGAAGACAAGAGCAGGTAAAGGCCTTCCTATCTCCTAGACAAATGCAGTGAGCCACTGAGCAGCACTCAGTCTCATGTGGCTGGATTTACCTACCCCACCCTTTCCCTTGTGGCCAATAAATATGAGAGATCTCAACATTACTCTAAACAATTTTTAAAACATATTGAATCCTCAAAAATCTGTGACTGTGTAGAAGTCTGTTGTCGTAGTAAAAATGAGGCTTTTAGAAGCCAAACTGCATTGCTGTAGCAATGGATGAAAAAGAATAAACACCTATATGGGACTGCTAAGAGATCCTTTATCTATCTTCAGACTCAGCTCATTTTACTTTCTAAATACACTTAAGTTGAAAGCACCTGAATGAGGCTGCTATAAGCCAAAAGAAAATTTTGCATCTAACTGCTCATTTTGCAAACTCAGATGTTTGTGACTCAGGACACCATCCTCATGCTATAGAACACAGGCAGCTTTGCTTCTGTCTCTGTTTCCTCTCCAGCCATCTAAAGGAAGTGGATACCAGTTTATCATGGGACCTGGGGAGCAGTCTGAGATATTCACTGGTTGTACAGCTATTACAAAATGAAAATATAAATCTCAATTGTCTGAACAAAACTCAGGATACAAAGGTGTGTGTGGAGTTGAACACTGTGTTGTTTGCTTACTTTGATTTGGATGAGTTACAAGAGTAAGGCTTTCTTTTCTGAAGCTTGTAGAGTAGCTCATCAAGATCTATTTAGGCAAGTGGATCCTTTCTCTCCTGGTTTTCCTGCCTGGCTGATGAAGCTTAATATCTGCATGAAGCACCAACTGGCATTTCTCTGGGTGCAGGTTCCACTGGATGCATCTTTAATGTTTTAATCCTGCCAGGTTTCAGTTGAAGCAGCAAGTCGAGAGTATGCAGATAGATAAGTGTTTCCAACTGGGGGCAGCAGGTGCACAGACTGGACTGTTAAAACAAGGGAAATGAGACTGGCTTGCATTGATACTGGCTGAGTGTAGCAAACTGAACCATGGACAACTCTCTTTAATGATCTGTGTGTGTTGTAGAAAAGAGACAAAGCAGGGTAGAGGCATAAGAAAGGTTGGAAATACTTTGAAGTGAGAATCTTCAGCCTAAATCCATCACAATGCTCAGTCAAGTACATATGCAAAGCTGGTCTCAAGGTACTGCCTAGAGGCCCATAAAATCAGTTGTCAATGGTGCTGGTCATTAGCAAAAGGTTTAGTGTTAATGCTGTTAATTTTCTGTAATGGATTTCAGTTTACTGGTATAACAGACAGAGCTGGAAGCTCCTTCCTCAATATTTTAACCTGGTTCCTAAATAGGAACAAATAATTTCAGACTTTGTGAAAATAATGAGAATGGTTTGCCAATGGGTTGTTTGTGACTGGATTCTCTGATGTCTAATAAAGGACAACATCAATTAGCTATTTCTTCAGTGGAAGCAGGGGTAGTGCCTTTTCCCCACCATTACCCCTGTTTCCAAAATTTGTATTAGAGCAGAATGTATTTGAGTCATTTTAGCTCCATTGCTTAATTTATCTGAAATCAGCTGAGTTCAAAAGTTGAAGGACAGACACAGGCTGTGATCCTTCCCCTTGAAGCCAGATTTGTAATTTTAGATTAAGTCAGAGCTGCTTAGAGATCTCCATGGCAGTACTATATAATTTCTCCAGTGAACAGGTTGAGATAACACAATTATCATGACCACACTTCAGCCAAGCTGATTAGCCCATGCCTTACCAACAACTGCCCCTCTCTGGGCATCTGATCCCACCAATCAATCCCTGTCTATGTGTGTAAGGATATAGTTCCATGTAATGTTTGGAAATGTGTGGCAAGTTTTAAGAAATTTTAGTCTCACCAGGGAAGGAACCAGGGTTTAACTCCAAATGACAAATAGTGAAATGAGGAAAAATGGGTTACATGAATTTTTCAAGGAATGAAGAAAGACTGTGGCATAAACCCACCTTTATCTCCCACATTTCAGCTTAGTACATTCAGTGATATCCCACATATTAGAAATTGGTGATTTAGTGTTTGGTACAATCCTGCAGTATGTGGAGGATTGTGTCTAGGGTTTCATAGGGTTTTATTTGCCTTGAATAAAACTTAAATCTTTTAAGTGATGGTTTACAGCAGGAGCAGGGTTATTACTTTTCTCTCATTAATTCATCTATGTAGCCAGACCATTTCCACAATTCAAGAATTTCAACTCCTGCCATATGTCCTCCAGATGCAAACCCAACCCTGTGCCATCACTAGGTCAATTTCTAGCAAAACAGTAAATGCAACCCTCCCAAATCCCATGTCCCTGTTCCTACTTAACATTGAATTTCTCTCCCCTTTATTTATTTAATTTCCTGTACTCACTGTGCAATGAACCTCTTTAGGTCCATTCATTCATTTCACCTTTGCAGCATGTCATTATGTGGACAATCTATTGAGGATGAGATGGAAATAATATTACGCTACCAAGCTGATAATACCTGACTTTAATATCTCTTAGCAGAATCTCCATTGTGCTATGTCAGTGAAACAGATCAGACAGTGTAGGTCTCTAGTGTAAACCAAAGGGAGTGTGGGGGGAATACTTCTGCTATCAAAATTAAACTTCTAATACATCAGCAACAGAATGTGAAGGGGCAGAAGAACTGGGAGGGAACAGATCCGTTACCTTTCAAGCAGCGCCTCTGAGCAGAAAGCTAATAAACATCTGTATTTGACTCCAAGCGCTTTTCCTCCCTCTCTTTTCTCCCATCTCCTTGTCTTGTCTGCTCCCAATAATACACTAGGTTGGTTATATATAGCTCATTTTAGTGACATCATAACCATTCTTTTGGTCATTATCATGTTACTTAAACAGATTTATGGTTGGTGTGTTTGAATAAAAAAAAGGATGAAGGGAGGATGAGCCATGAGAAAAGATAGTCAAGAAGTGTGGTTGAGACAGCCCTAAGAAGCTCTCTGAGTGGCTTTGATCTCTAAATCCAGTCAGTAAGCCTATCTTGTAGGCAAGACACAGGGCAGGGCATTGGGACAACATGAGTATTTCTCTTGATTGTTCCATTTTTTTGGCTATCTGGCCATCAAGAATTGTTTAGCTTTTATCACTGTTCCTGCATCTCAAGCTTATGTGTGAGAGAATGTCTTCTGTACTTTAATGGCTAGATGGATGTGTTAATGTTAAACATATTTATTCCTCTGCTTCATTTGGTATGGCGATGGGAGAACTTGGTTCAACAGCTGGCTCTAATAGATCCAGATCATGGGTCAGATCTGACCCCGAATGCCAATATTTCATCTGAGGAAGAGGATGGAGGTGGATAGAGGAATATTTCAAATTCATTAAATATCCTCTGCTGCCTCAGCAAGCAGTTTATCAAGGGAATCATTAACAGTGTGAAATTTTTAAATGTGTGTTTACAAATGAGTCTATAAAGGCTATGCCTGGAAGAGCCGTTCAGCTATTCCAGGTGAATTTCAAAGGCCACATCAGCTATGGATAAAATGCAGAAAGTTGAAGAGGTCAAGTCTGAAACAAATGGACCTCTCTTTAACTCTTCATGTCCTGGCAATACTAGTTGACTTCCTTCTGCGTCTTTACCACTTCTCAACCTGCCTTTCTGGTGTTCGCCTTTATGTGCTAATTACCGTAACTTATCCCTACTGCACCTATTGTTGGCTAATGTACCACTGCTGTCTATACCTGTGATTGCAAGCTTTAAATGTGAGATCAGAGTCCAAAGAAGAATTAAACCCCCGTGTCCCTGTTTCTGTAATTTCCTCATACCTATTTCTAGAGGAGCAGTCAGATTGAGAATATCCTGTTCACTAAATTACAGGCTTAGTGAAAAGTGTAAATGAGAGCTGTGTTAAGGCTGAATATCTTACCAGAGAGAAAAAGCTAAAAGAAAGAAAATAAAAAATAAAGTTTTTAATGGGTTTCTGAACATTCTGAAAGGCTGCAGACACAGCATCCTAGTTTTTGAGATCTATGCACTGATGAGTTTTCCCCTTTTTCTTTTGCTGTTAAAGTTCCTCATGCAGCCAAAATACAAGTGGTCCCTCGGCACTGATTTATATTATTTTTAGCGATGTGCAGGCAGCAACAGTTTTAAACTCTCAAAGCCTAATAATATTTTGTTCCTTTAAAGAAGAAAGGGAGAGAGAAGTGATCCTCCACAGCAGATCGGAGCAGGAGAAGGTGACTGATAAAAGTTGTGACTGGCAGATTGAGCACCATACCCTAATTAGATGGGAACTTGGCATTTTCAGTGTGACTTCTGCCCTAGTGAAGCTCTTTCCTGACCAGAGAAAGGAATAAATTCAACACTTCTTAAAGACATTGTGGTATAAAATCTGTCCAGCTGTGCGAGAAGCCTCAAATTTAAATTATTCTGAACTTCAAACTCTGGAAATATCATGTTCTGAAAATAGTTAATTTTAAGGGTAAGGGAGTGGAATAAGATAGAGGGCACTTCAATCTTATTCCCAATTCTGTACCAAAATTCCAAGGCTACAGTGGGCAAGGTGCATAACTTCAGCCACATTTTGTTGAATGGGCACATTCTACTGCTTGTTTTGTTTCTTCACAATAAAAAATCCAGCATTGGGAAGGGGCGTTCTCCTGGCACGCAAGTCATAATCTCAGACTCTTCTAAAACATAAATAGCCAGAAGCAATTCAGTACTGGCATATCTTCATCAGAACACTGGGAGTAGATTCATCAGTACAAAATTGGCATTTACATCTGACATAGTCATCTAGGTCACCTTCACAATCCATGAGAAATAGTCAATTTTAGATCACGATCCATTTAATTCAAATGTAGATGTCAGAAGAATCACTCTCTGCAATTTCCTATTTTTCACCAATGACTGCCTATAGAGTTTAGGCAGTTAGGTCAGATGTGTATTCATTATACACATTTATCAATGACTCTCAAGTTGTGACACCCTGCAGAAGAAAGTCTCATCAAAACACCAAGACTTTCCATGCTTGGGTCTGAGGTTAGTTCTCAAAGGTGGGATCCTAGTGACATGTAAACTCCCCTCAGAGCTCAGTTTTTGCCATGATCTGGTAGAACTTAGAGGGTTGGAGTAGGGATGAGTGTTGATGAAGGAAGGAGTAGGTTTACAGACCCTTTTAGGCATCAGCTTTTGATTTCTTACATAGGATAAAGAAATGCAACACTCACCCTTCTCCAAATGTGAACAATTCTGTCTGCAAGGTAAGCAATACGCTTTGACTTGTGAAATCTTTTTTCAAGTGTCAGCAATGGTGCATGGTCTACCAAGGCATCTCTTTCACAAAGTGGGATGGTAAAAGAAACACCATTTCCTCTACTCAGGAGCCTGATTTCACAAATTGGGTCAGAACTTTATGTTTAATTGGATCTGTCCAAAGAGTTCAAAGGTTAAAGCTGGGAACAAGACAGGAAGGAAGACTGAAAGGCACTGAGAAGAAGATTACTTAAGAAGATGAACTGGAGGGGAAAAAAATGAAAGGCAAAGAACATAAAGAAATGAACAAACTAGGCTGGAAACCACCCTACTCCCACAAAGGAAGCCATTCATTTACATTCGCAAGAAACGCAACAGCAGCTGGAGGTGTCTGGGCACTGCCATTCCACAGATGATGTCAGGCCTGCGGAAGATTTTTCAATTAATCTCTCTTGACCCTGTGCCTTGAACCCTCATTCCTATTTTTAACAACCCCATTCTGTTGAATGACCTTGGGACCTAGTGACCAATAATGCCCATTTAAGTAACTGCGGGGGTGTCAGTAAGTATGCAAGGAGAATTTGCAAAGGGCTCATTATATAAAGAGTTAGTTACCACAAAGAAGGAATCTCTCTCTCATTCTTGCCTATAGGCTAGTAGTTGGGGACCTTAAACAGAGATTCAGTCACACTAAACACACAAAAAAATGCTCTAAAAAGAACATTCTGCACGTAGATGGATATAGAACTTGGAGAAAAGAAGAAAAGTCATATGAACACATACCAATGAAACTCATCAGCATCATGAAGAAAACCATGAAAATCTTCATATTCCTTCTTTCCTCTAAAATCTTAGATAGGAAAAAGTACAACTAAAACAAGCAAAAGAAGAACCAGATCTTGTTTTATAGTATGGTGTGGAACCTAGGCTAGTCCTGTTAATCATTTTGAAAGACTAACTCAGTAAGGATTTACGTTCAAGTTCATGTATGTACATGAAATGTAGAGATCAATTTTGTGTGAATCACAAGAAAGTAAAATTCACCAATCCACTTTACCAGTGTTACAGACCATGGTTTTATGCCCACAAAATATTTGATTGACAACTTTGTGTATGGGTACAGCACTAAGCCTTGGATGTAAACTTAACTTTTACTCCAGTATGAAAATATGTGATGTAAGCATTGTAGGGTTATGAGCATGTTCTCTTTCCTGTTTTTAGTACATAGGGTTGGCAGGCTGAAAAATAATATGTTTCTTTGTTTTCTTTGTGGGAAAAGAAAAAATGGGAAAAAAAAAACCCAAACAAACCAGGAAATAACCCTCTGCTAAAATAGTGCAATGTTGACAACATGGGAATGAAAATACATATTGTACATTTCTGTACTCCTCTGCTGATGAAATGACAACCATCTTGGCCCTCACTCCACGTTTCAACCATCTATCCTTTCACAAAATGCTCTGGATCAGAGAGGAAGAATGAAAAGAGATAAGGACAAGGCTTAAAGAAGAATGAATGATAAACCTGGTAGACTGGGTTGGATTTAAAGATACCCACTGCAAGGGAAAAGAGAATTTTCTTTGTAGTGTTTGCATTCTCAGAGTTCTGGTAGGTAAGAGCCAAAGAACAGGTAAGAGGATTTATAGGAGTTGTGGATGATGTTGGATTAATGCTATTAATCAGAATGTAAAAACTGTCATTCTGGGTCAGACTAAAAGTCTGTAACAAAATAACCTGTTTCTGACAGTGACCTGTAACAGATGTTTGGGGAAAGTGTATAAACCCATGGCAATTACAGAGTGATCTTTCCCCTGGCTATACTCTCGTGTCTGAAACCAGCAGTTTAGAAACTTCCCAGGTGTTTGTGTCTCAAACTTTCAGAAGTTTTGCTTGTAAAAAGTTACAGAATTCACCATTAAAGTCAGGTGTTGCTGATGTGTACTGGTGGAAGCCATTCTCAGTCTTGAGAATGAAAGAACAGCTTGATAATGTTACGCCAAACAGGCTTTAGTCCTTGACTAAAACCACCACTGTTGAGAGCCTGTTGTTTTTCTCTGTGATGCCATTTAAGCTTCACACTTACCAGATCTTACTAAAATGCATGATCCTACCAAAATGTGTGAACCTAGTGAATTGCATGCCAAAGGGTGGATACAGGAAATTTTCAAAGAACTGGAGCAGGAAGATTTCAAAGATCTCTTCTCTGTGAGTTCATTAATTATGATAAACCTGTTCATCCAGCATCTCTTGAAAAACTCTTCTCCATGTAATGTCCTTGTACCACTCTTGCTGGCTCATCAACTAGAAGGCGGCCAACACACTCTCCCCCAGTAGCGTTACACAAAACCGATCCTAAACAGTGATCAAAGGAAAGCAGAAGGGCAAAGCACCAGCAGAACAAAGAAGATAAGGACCACAGAAATCCATCAAATTTTAAAATGCATTGGATGCACTAATGTCTCAGAGGAGACTCAGATAAGGACACAAGTAGATCTTATATATTCCTCCAAGGATGAACTTTGACGCACAGCCTTATTTGCTCTCCACCAGATTTGTTCACCTCTTCGTTCATTCAAGAGTCTTTCTCTTGCAATGAGCTTTCATTTTGCTGACCTCCACTGATTATTAAAAAATACAAACTAAACATCAAAATGCTGCTGTGTATATTTCTCCATCAATCATACAAATCTCATTTGCCTCTGTTAGCTACTATCACTCGAATTTCATCCAGGACAGACCTTCTGTGTGTCTCTAAAACAGTCTTTTCACTGCTATGTTCAGACCTTGTTTCTATATTCTATATTTGCAGATATCAGGAAAAACCTCCCTTTTTTTCTTGTCTATTCCAGTTAGTTTCTATTGTCACTTTTTTTTTTCCTTTCCTTATACCTTTTAATTCCCCTTTCTCTTTAATTCACTGTCTCTGTGCTGATGTTGCTTAACTCTCAGGAAGTATTTTGGGACATGCTTGATTAAAAAAAGATAGAGGAGATTAAATTCAAGCAGTTCTGTAATTTTACCTTCGTACTTTCACTTTCCCCTGCCAGTATAATATTTGTAATAACTGAAGTATTTATATATTTAGTATTTTAACAATATTCTTTTCAGTCGAAGTATTCTAAATTCTCTGTTTTAAAGCTAAGAAGTAGTAACAGATGTGATGCATCTAGAAAAGATTCTAAATTTCTTCTTTTAAAACACTGTAGGTTTTTAATTGTGTTATTTATATAACTGTCCTCACGTTTTCTGGAAATTTGAAAAAAAAATTCTTGTTACAGTTATAACTTTTCTTTGATGTTATGGGGAATGCCCAAAGTATTTTGGGCTTTTATTCCTTTCTTTTCAAGCAGAGTTTGAGACACTAATGGAATTGACTTATTTACAGAGATGGGTTTCAGGAGGAAAAAAGTAGATATGAGGCTTTGGTCATTACAAGTTTAACCCTCAGATAATCCTCATCCTCCTTCACTGAAAACTTGAATTTAATGGATTTTATTTGCATTTCATTCTGTACATGGAAAGGTGGTTTGTGTTTTTATGGGGGGTTTTTTGTTTGGTTTTTTTTGGTTGTTTTTTTTCTCTCTCCTTAAAAAGTTGTGCAACATGGCAGGGTGTTGGAACTACATGATCTTTAAGGTCCCTGCTAACCCAAACTATTCTATGATGACCCTGAGGGAAAAAAAAAAAATCAGTCTTCCACCTGGAGTTTTGACACATATTCTCTTTCCTTCAAGCCTGACTTATTTGTAAAAACTTCTAATAAATATGAATCTGACAGTCAGCCTAATATGCTGGAATCAAAAGCTATTATTGACTGTGCCATATTGATCAGTCGTGGCCCAAACCCTGTAATAGATTACAGTGTTTCTCTCTGAATGCAGCTGCTCAGCTGTTCCCTCTCTGTATTAAATGAATGCTTCTCTGTCAGGAAGTGTTAAAATGACCTCGTTCAGAGCCTCTTGCTCCAGGCCTTGCCCTTCCATGGATTGGGTACATCATGCACTTCCAGAGCCACATAAACACTGAAGCAGCAGGTTACTACTTCATTTTGTAGGTCTGTTTCATGTGGTTCTTTGCTACTCACCCCTGTTTTATCCATTCTTAGCAATGCTTCCATCCCATTTACTATGGCACATCTCACCAGCATCTCTGCACTTTTGCATCCCTGCTCCACAGTGGGCTGTATCCTCATCATATAGACTAGGAGTGAAGCCACAGGGAGGCTTATTGGCTTGTTGCACAGAAAACTCATGCCTAAGAGGGAGTTTGAAGCCACTTCTTTCATGTCAGCAGCGGGTGTGTGAAATGTTGACTAGTTCCTCTCTCCTTAATGTTCCTCAAACCAACCTTCTACTCCCAGCTCTAAATTCCAAGACAGTTGCTAGTGAAGATATTTTCATCTGTTTGAAGAGTGTGGTAGGATGGCTTTCCCATGACATGAGTCTGAGCTCATAGGAACAGAAAAAGGATTACCTTATGCCTAGAGGTGAGTTAGACTTCATCAGGCTGTGTAGTCATGGTGTTCTCTGTGCTAGCTGGAGGTGACGATTGCAACAGGTCTGGGAACAACACCAACCCATTCCAATAAACAATAGCAGCAACTGTCTGAAAGGCAGTCCCTATGTTTAGTGCTGTTCTGGGGTGGCATTTAGGCCCATGAGCAGTTCAGCTTAAGGTCCTACTGGAAGCAATGTATGATGAGGTATATAAGGATTCAAAAAACACAGGAAATTTTTCTATTTCTGCAGCTGCCCCTTCTCTTGAAGCCAAAAAAAAAAAAAAAAGGCAGCCACTACTCATGTCTTGTGAAAATATGCTGTTCAGAAATGCTTAAATGCAGGAATGTCTAAGGGAAATTTCTTCCTCTTTTCTGAACTAAAAGATGTAATCTGTACTGAACAGCCAGTTGCAAAAAGTGATTCAACATTATCTTTTCACAGGAAAAAATTATACATAATGTTCAAGAAAAGTGAAATGAACACATAAATGTTGTTTTCAGTGACAGATTGCTCTCCTAAGTTAGAATATTTCCACTGAATTTAATCAGAAGAGAAGCAAAAAATTAAAGAAAGGCAGAGAGGTTGAATGATTCACTCAAGACAGGTCTTGATTTTTAAGGGAGACCCTAGCAGATCAGGAGCAAGGTGTGTAGAGGCGCTACGCAGAGGAATGATAACATTACTCTTCCCTGAGAGCTAGCCCAGAGCCAGCATTTCCAGATCTGTACATAAACAGCCTTTCCTTCAAACTGGGAGGAAACAAAACTGTGCTGTGAAGCAAACAATGGACACTGGTGTTGAAATGAAAAGGATATGGAGAACATGAGAGTTTAAGAGCAGGTGGCATCAAATCCTTCCCGAGCAAGTCAAGGGCTCAGCGTCCCCAAAGCAACTCAGCAGAGAGCTCCCCAAAGCAATCTCTTATACAGTCTTCTGTAGTATGTAAATTTATTGAAATACAGTCCCCTTTGCCTACTGGGAGATGAGTGTGCTGTGATCCGTCCTCTCAACCCACACTGACACAGGCAGCTGACATAGTGGTTTTGAAGATTTCCCTTTTGTTTTTGCTGCCAGCTCGTGGGAGGGGGAGAGAAAGAGGAAGGGGAAAGAGGAGGGCGTATCGCGCCCGCAAGTGTGTGTAGGCAGGCCAAGAGAATCTGTGCCACTGAACACCCAGATGGCAGGAAAAATTCACCTTTTACTAACTGGATCCATGGCAGATTTTTATAGCATGTGGGTGGGAGAGAGGGCAGGGGCTGTGAGGAGGATGCAGGAAAGCAGAGCATGTAAATGCACATATGTTTGCACCAGAAAGAGGAAGAGAAGGGCACATAGTGGATGAACAGGCTTCTATCTTCATGTATGGAGTGACAGAGCTGCACAAAGAAGAGGAGCTAAGTTATGGCCATGTCCTTCAGGAGCAAAAGTCCAAACACCCTATAAACCTCTCCTTTGCCCTCCTCTGTGCAGAGGCACACAGGGGGTCTCTAGCTCCCATTACTCTTGCAAGGTATGTTACAGGACAATTTCTTTCTCCCCTGATATGGGCTTTGAAAATGCTAAAGACTGTCTGTCTTGTACTGTTCTTTCTCTACACCCATTGAGGTGACACAACCCACATGCAAAGCTCACATTCTATGACTTCATGCTACTGACCATGAGGCTATGCCCCTACGTGCACCTCTTTGCAATCTGAATTCCTGGTTTTAGGAAGAAATAAGCCAGTGGAAATCTTTCAAAATGACTTTTCTAATCTCCCATATACTATGTTAATAAACTAAACTAGGTCCTGGACTGTTCTTTGACCTTGCGACCATGTAATCCTTGCATATGTGTAGTTAAATTCCCCAAAACTGAGTGAACTGAGTCCCACTTGCTGGAAACAGTCTGTGTCAGCCCTTAGACTGTACCTGGGGCTAATAGCAGTGTTAATAAACATGAGCACAAAACATGGCAAGGAGTGTACCAACAGCAGAATAATATGGACAGACCCTTGCCACATAACCACAGAATGGTTAGGGTTGTAAGGAAACTCTGGATATCATCTTATCCAACTCCTTTGGTCAAGCAGAGTCATCTTCTTGTCAGTGCTCAAGCCTTTGCCTCTAATTTAGCAGTGTACAGGGATCCTTGGTAAAGTCCTGACTTTCATACCCAAGGCTTGAATCTCACCCATAGTTTCCATTTACCTGGGCTACCTGAGATGCTGGATGGCTTGTGGTTCTTGGCACACAAACACAACTCAGAGGGACAAGAAGCTTTGCTGGAAAAGTCTGCTTTGATTGGGAACATATGGGATACACATAAACAGTTCTCCAAAGATGCAATTAAATACTTCCAAATATCCTACATTAATTGCATGCTAGAATCAGTACTGATGTTCATCCTAAAGGTATCTAGAGACTCTTGAAATTCTCTCCATGATAGGAGGTGTAATGAAATGCACGTAACATAGCTTAAGGCCATGACCATCTCACTTTGGGGGTGTTTCTTAAAGATTTGTAATTGAGTCAGATCTGTTAAAAGACTGACAAGTATTTCCAGTGAGATCTGACCAGACTTAGAAAGAGGTAAGTTTTTTGGTGACTGAAAAGAAAAGGGAAAGAGGGATCATTTTAAACTCAGCTGGAGTAAGGATGCAAAACAGCACAAAGGATATCTGATAAAGAATGATCTTAGGAGTCTTCAACAGAGAGTATGCTGTGATCTTACAACTCTAATGTCCTTAAGCTATGGGTCCTGGGTGTTGTGTTTCAAGATAGAATGAACCATTTTGATTATTATTTTGACTCCCTGGTAACAAAATTTAAGTCAGTAATTCCCAGACTTAATAACTGTCCTCTGTATCCCTCACTCAGCAGGATAAGCATAACCCTATGCAAATAGAAGTATTTTGCCCACCATCTATTTTCTGACAACTATGCAGGAAAAGACTGGGATCTTTATTCTTGATTTAGTCCCAGCCACCAAAGAGATTCCCTGCATTGTGCTAATAGACACGTATGTAAAGATAACTGGCACGTACCATGGGGAAAATCACTGGGAACACTCTGACAGTGAGTATCAAGGCAAACCTTGTCCAGTGCCTTCAAGAGAAGCTAAAAAGAAAATGAAAATGGGGGAAAATAATCCCCTCACATCTTCCTCTCTGAAGGCAGCAGGTGCTTTAAAATTCAGCAGACAAGGTCTGCCTTGTAGCAGACAGTGGGGTGTAGAGGGTGGCTGCTCCTTGGCTCCCTAGGCCTGCTCCCAGGGATCTGCATGTGCAATTTTGGCATTTCCATATATCTGTTCTATTGTTATGCAGATATTTGGTACAGGGACCTAGGTTTGTTCTCTGGCCCTCCCTCTGTGGAGGAGGGAACCTTGTGCATGGCAAACAGCATGCCACACTGGCCATTTGTAATCCAGCAACTGGCCAGTGACGAGGAACTGCCGCAAGCAGCAATTCTAGCTGACTCCAGCAGTTTAATTGCTCACTCTTGTGTTACACAGAAATGTATTTCTCTGTCTAGAGATTACAAACATGGGGCTTGACTCTCCACTCTCCCTCCAGTGCTCTTTCCTTGACCTGGGGTGAGGTCATCCCCTCCTCAGAGAGGCGACATCCTGCTGTAGAATTTGCTGTGATAGCAGAAATGGGCACCAGATGATCAGCATCAGTAATCAAGGGTGAGAACCTCAGCCCTTGTTCCAGTGATGCTCTAGCTCATGTGAAGTGAGACCTGGGTATTTCCAACTCTACTTATCATGAACTGCTCCTCAACAAGGGCTTGTTTCTAAGTCCTCTGAAGTCATCGCTCTGCCTTCAGGAGCTTCAGGCCCATAAGGAGTTATCTTCTTCATAGCCAGTAGATGGATTATTAAATGGTAAAAATCAGTGCAAAGGCACTGGCTTCTACAAAATGAGACCGAAGTATGTTAACGGAGAACTATTTCCTCTAATGAAGGAAAAGAGTATTCCCTGAAAGAACACAACAAAGCTGCAGCACCTGGACAATAAGTTCAGTTGAGCTACTGCTGTACCTCCCAGTATCTTCCATGAAGTTCTTTGCACAGTTTTGATCTCAAAATGGCTCACTTAAAATATATGTGAAATTTACTTTCGGAGTGCTTATTCCTCTGCTTTTGGAAAAGGAAAAAGATTGTACTACTGTCACAGAATATTTTACAGATTCCTTAGGTCAAATGAGTTTTATGTTGGTGGCAATATGCAAAATCCACATCCCTAAATACTTATTTTAAGTAAATATATATATATATATAATATATAAAATTAGATTAATAAATAAAATTAACTGCCCAGTCTGACTTCTTTTATAACATTAGTTCAAGGTGCTGCAAGTGTCAGTTACTGAGTGAGTTTCTCTTTCCTTTCTCAGCTCTTAAGGTGTTGTCACAGATACGTTAAATGGTCAGTCAAGGAAGCTCATTCTGAGCAGGTTCTCCTCCTTCACAGTGTTTTCCCTGAACACTTGTAATTTTATGAGCTTGTTCTCTTATACAGCAATGCATCACATAATGCAAAATTCTGTCAGTGTAGAGCAGATTTAAAGAAAAATGTACTTTACATTTTCCACTTCATCCTGAACCAAAAATAAAAAATCCCCTTTTGTCCTAAATACAATCATTTGACCCCTCTCAGACACTCTGCTCTTGACATCTAAACCTTTGACATCTGAATTTGAGATAGTCATCCCATTACAGACAAATCATTTTGAATGGATTGTCATTGGAACCAAGTATTTAAGATTAATAATTTAAGGACAGACAGGCTATTCATTCTCTCCACTGACCACAGAAGAGATGGAGATAATCAGTTCAGATGTAAATATCTGTCTTTAGATATTTAAACAAATCCCATTCCTGAAACTCAGCTGGAGTGGGGAAGTGGAAAAGACTTTGGGTTGCAGACTTCTGTGGGCAACACTACAAGCAGAAGATTCTCGGTCCTCATCATGATGCAGATGAAGCTACTCCAGCCACTTTAGGAGCTCAATGAACTCATGGAGGGAGTCTTTGTCTGTCCCTGTACCATGAACAGATTTACTGTTGCATCTGTGTCTGTGCCAGGAAAACTTATTCTAGTTTTGAGATGTGCAATATGTCATGGATAAGACCGAACCAGCATTCACAGAAACAACGACAAGAATTTGTAACCAGAATATTTTAATATCTCTCTGAATACACTAACTTTGAATGCAGATTTAAGCCAGATTCACCAAAATCTGAGCCCAGCTGCACAACATGGGGGATTTGGCAGAATACTGCATCCAGTTTCATGTGAAAGCAGCCAGAAGAGTCACAAAACCAACAAACCAAGAAAACAACAACAAAAAAGAAAGCACTGACTTAAAAAATTGGAAGAAAAAGTATCAAACAAAGCAGAACAGCTGTGCTGCAAGTAACAGCTTTTTGTTTTCATGAAGAAAGTTCCTTTCAGCAAAACAAAATTAAAAAAAAAATACATTTCTCTGTATTGTTATTGAAGTTGAATTCCCAGATTCTCTCAGTACGTGGGCAACACTCTTCATTTGGGATTTAAACCACAGGAGTATCCCACTGTGGACAATGGCAGTGAGTAAGAGATTGTGTAGTGCACGAGTAACCCAAGTCCTGCCTTACAGCTTTACTATCCAGCTGATTTCCCCAGGCACTGATGGAAACATCTGGACATTCATGTGCATGTTGACATTTATGTCTTTATTTTTTAATGCCATGGGGAATTGAGGATTAGGTTTGTTATTTCCACTAACCAGGCATTAAAATACCTTGAGCCAATCACGCCCTTACTGAGTTTTGACTGAAAAGCACTAGGCAAAGAGAGAGGATGACACAGCCCTAGGAAATAGTAAGAGAGATTAATGCATGCCACAGCAGCAGCACAAACAACACCCAGCTGTAATGCACGGAGTAAACAACTTTTCTCTTCCCTTCCTTTCACATCGTGGTGGATGAGCCACCAGAGGGAGTCCAAGAGATCCCCAAGAACTGCAGGATAAACAGATCAGCTTTTGGCTATGTAAAGGTAATTAAACATTTTCTACCAGGGGCTGCAGAGTTCAAACCAGAGAGAGCTGCTTAAGGTCACTGTGAGATCTTCATCGCAGCAACATTGCTCAGAAAAGCTAAATTGAACTTAATTTACAGTTTAACATCCTTAAGAAAACAAAGGGAATAAAGAAGCAAGTTATCTTTAGTATTATTGTTGATGATAAAAATTGCCTTTTCCCTGTGTATTTCTAATTAAATAATATTATGTGTTTCCAGATCAATGGAATGAAAAAGAAGGTCAGGTGACTGGAATTCAAAGGGCAAATGGTGCCTTACCCATGTCACTGCACAGTGGCTCATATGTATGGAAATACACACAGATATTTAAATACAAGAACCTTGTATACTGTTCAGTCTTGTTGCTTGGTAGCAGAGGATGAGACATGAGGTCTCACACTTCCTTTCAACTTCCAGTCTGTCTGACTTCAACAAAGGAGGAGTAAACCAGTTGTCCCAGGGGACTGGAAAGGACAAAGTCACAGGCTGCTGTTTATAGTTGTGATGGGTAAATATGAGGCTTAGGGACATGGTTTTTTGGTGGATTTGGAAGTGCTGTGTTAATGGTTGAACTCAATCTTAAAGTTATTTTCCAACCTAAATGATTCTACAATTCTGTGTCAGGTTAGAGATACACTACCACACAAAAATGAATTCATCACCATCCTTGTAAGGCAGGACAAGGAGTAAAACATTCTGAGCTAGAAGTATTGCCATGCCAAAAAAATAGGGTTGTGCTCTGTTACAAAGCTTTAGTGGAAAAAGGAACCACAGAAATGCTAGGAAGAACATCTTACTCAGATCTTGCTGCTCTCCCCTGGTGTCTGTTGGGACTAGAACCTTCATGTTCAAAAGCTGAGCATTTGTCTTCAACACTGAGCTACACAATTCTCACTCTTACCTTCCTTCTAGAGATTGTTGGCTGGAGAGGCAAAAGGTTCATTTTCTTCCCGCCTGTCTTTTGTCCTACAGAAGTGAAATCCTACAAGACTGGTCTGAAAACAGATGGGGTTTGCAGAATATTGACATTTTCAGTGGGAAATGCATGCAGATGTAGAGGAGGAAGGGACTCATACTATTCCTGGGTAATATGGGGCAGATTGTGTTTTCAATATCATGCTGGTAGTGGTAGCTGAGCTATTCTGTACAAGAAAATATAGTCAAAATAGATGAAGCAAGAGAAAGGTGAAACAGGAGCTAAGAGATGTGACTATGGCTATGGAGTGGATTGGTGACAGACAACACTCTCATCCACTACACTAAACAGACTGTTCCTTAGCCATATTTGAATTTTCCACCTCCCCCAAGGTTGCATTGAATTGAATATGGTATTTCTACAGGCCTCTATACAAGAGTAAAGAGCTGAGATATTAAAAAAAAATAGTGAAACAGGACAGGAATTGGGGAGCACTTTGCCAAGGAAATCAGGCTATGGTTGGAGTTGAACAAATGGCTCAAGCAACACCTCCTGGACCAAAGTCTGTGAGGTGAGACTTGAAAAAGAAGTCTGACCTTTTCCTCCTCCATGAGGAGTGTGACATAACATTGCCTGTCAAGCTGTCTGTTCTCTGGATCAGCAGATTAGTTGGAATGATTAGAAGAAAAGAAAGGATATTTTCCACTCAGTTATTTACAAATTGTAGCTAATGAATTATTGATCATGTGAGTAGACCTCTGCACAGCCCTCTAGGAATCTGTCCTTTCCAAGTCACGTTCATGGCCCCCTGGCCCAGTAGGGCCAGTGGAGATGTTTCAGCCCTTGTACTAATGGGGTATGTGGCTGCTGAGGCCACTGTTGTTTTTCTATTGCTTTCTCAGTACGAAATGAATCTCATTAATTTAGCTGGAAAGCAACAGAAAAGGGGAGAAAAAGTCAAAGCTAGATATCTGTATAGGATAAATGCTATAACCACTACTCCAAATAAGAAAAATAATTTCCCCATAGTTGAAGCAGGTGAAGGATAAACACAAGACTCAAATTCAAGAGACCTGAACTCCTTTCTTGTCTCTGCTACTGAAACACTGAGCAGGTCACTGACTGTATTTGCCAATGTAATTACCTGTCAGCAATGAGAGTGCACAGCCTGTGCAGGTCTCATCCATGGCTTTCTTCACAGCCACTGGGGATGGAACCAAGAGCTACACCAGTGTGCAGTGTAATTTATCCATCTAAGCATTGGTATCTGCTCAAAGCCACTGTGAGTTATGCCCTAAAACTCACCATCTGTCTTTCCACCTCTCCCTTACCTATGAAGGGAAATGAGAAATAGACGCCGACACAGGATGGACCTAAAGGTAGATCAAATGAACACCACCACTGACTTATCTGTGTCCTGGTATTTCGTGTTCTTGTCTATTTTGCCTGTGTCTGTGTGTAAACCCTATATCTTATTGTCATATCCATGCAGGTTTATCATACAGTTTTATCTGCATCTGCGTCCTTTTCTTTTTTTTTTTTTTTTCCCAGTACTTCTTTGAGAAAGAGATGAACTAAAAGTACAGGCATCAGAATACAAACTCTGGGTAATACTGTGGTCTTGGATTCCACTGTACACAATATAGTGAGGTCCCAGTTACAGTGGTTGTCCCTTATCCTGCACTCTCAGACAGTAACAGCTTGAGCTCTTTCATGCAAGACTTCTCACCAGCATAAGGCAGCATCAAGGCACTGAATTTAATGGCAATACTTTAAATTATATAGTTGAATATCTGTTTATAATCTAAACAGCAAACATTTATGCTTCATGTAACCTCAGCTTTATTTTTTTCAAGGCAAAATAATAACTTTTTATTTATTATTATTGGTTTTTTGCATAGCTGGCAAGAAGGTTAGAGTCAGTCTTTCTCTCTCCTCCTCTCTGAGTACCAGCTGTTCTTCATGAGGGGATATATGAGCAGTTTTATACAGTTTTAATATCCACCAGAAATTACATCTCACTGCCTTTAGGGACTGAACCTTTAAAATTCAATTTCAAATAAATATAATTATAAAATAAGGCAGGGAAAAAAAGGGCAAGAGAGGGAAAGAGAGTATCAAAATTCAGTTCCTTGCTATAAGAGCTTCAGGGCACAGCCAGTGGGGCTGTGTTCTTTAGCAACAGTAAGAAAAATGGCCTGGGGCTCAGAGATTAGCATGTTGATGTTTTGGTCACCACTCTATATATGAAGCCAGAGATGGCAAAATCCCATGCTGCAAAGAAGGAAGGGGAGCAGGAGGTTTGCTGAGGAAGTTTTTATATCTTCCCCAAATTTGTCATAATTGGAGAAATACTGAAAGAGAAAAGAATGACAACCCAACATGAAACAACTGAAAGGAAGAAAGGAGGACTGTTAAGTATCATCTCAGGGTTCTTTCCCCAGAAAAGAAATCTATCTCCAAACAATGTGTGGTCTCAGAGAGCACAGCTGTAATTCTGGCAGGAATAAAAAATAAACCACAAGCACTAAAAACCCATCCATTCCAAGGCCAAAATTGCAGCTTGTTTATTTCCCTCAAAAAATTACACAGATTGGATGATCTTGTTGTTAAAATGTAAGACTCGTGTAACTGTATGGACATGTCAGTCCTCAGAGAAGCATTGAATCTAACTTGCATGTACAGTGTTTCTAACAAGACACTATTTTTAACTGGAGAACACTTCACATTAACATTAAATTAAGAAAGTCCTTCCTTACAGGTCTGAACACACCTGAGCTGTTAAGTGTTCCTTCGACTTAGTGAAGCTAAGGAAAACAAAACATATTTAGCATTTTGGATCAGTGGTCTGCTATTTATTGCTAATAATACATAACACTGTGGTGTAACACCTGTTGGGACCCCGGAAAATGCACATCCTGCTTATAACAACCAAGCAGGCAGTGCTAGCAGGAAAAACAGATGCACAGAAAATGCAGGTAGGTGAGGCAGAAGTTGTAGAGTAGGTTACTTCCCAGGGTTTTGTTTCCTTGTCCCTCAGATTGCCCTGAATCCAGGGAGGACAAACATACTGAGAAAAATCACTTGAGATTTGAGGATGGGCTGGTTACAAATATGGCTCACCAGCCTGGTTGGAAATATCAGTGGTTCTATTGAATCGATGAGCAAATTCATGTTCATTGGCAAAACCTTTGTATCAAATAAATACAAGAAAGTGGCTTTGAAAGAAGAGGAGGTACTTGTACCCTCCACACTGGGAAGAGATGCTCAAGGCACTCAGCAATTTTCAATACAACTTTTTCATGCGGGTGCCCAGTTCCATGCCTGGCACCCTTGTGTACTCTCTCTGCTTTGCTTCTTGGGACAGATCTGCTCTATCCAAAAGTGAACATTAACACTTTAGAAAGACGCATATAGCGTAAGGCATGTGGTCACAGACAGTTTGGACCATGGGTAGGCTGGGCTCCAGTAGCTTACTACTGATTTTCTGAGCTAAATCAAAGATTGTGTGTTCTCTGGAAATCAAGGCAAAGAAGATTTTATGGGAAGACATTTCCTTTTCCTTTAATTGACAATTCTCAAGTTATAGGCCAACTAAACTACATAGTTGTGCAAGACTGAGCATTCCTGGGGAATTCTGAGAACTCAAAAAATACATAAAAAGAGATACACAAGTTTCATCCTCACAAGTGGAATTACTAAACAAGGAAACAAACTGAAAAGGCCAAACACTTCTTTGGGTCAGACATCTCACGAAGTTGCTGAGTGTCCCAGGTCTTGCCTGGAGCAGATTTTGTTACAAGTTCTGTTCTGGGACCCAGGGATCCCAGGAAACCTTTTTTCCTTTTCTCTGGCAGGTTTGTCACTGCTGGGACTTCAGTGGAAATCCTTGGAAGTAGATTTCCTCTACAGCCTTTCCACATCACACTCCAGTGACCAACTCTGCTCAGTACAATCTGCCCAACCGCAGCAGGACACAGTCACAAATCAGTCGGCACTTAGAGAGCCCCTTCACTTTTATCTCACCTTGCTCTCCGTCTGCTCCCTTCCCAGGCCTTGTTCTTTCTTACATAACTTATGTATCATCAAATAGCCAAGTAAATATCATTTCGGAGAGCTGCCCCCTCTTGCCATGCATCTGAATGAGCACCAGGTTTGCAGTTATTTGTTTAGCCACTGAGCTGAACAAATTAGATTAACACAACACATGCAGCGAGGGGAGGAGGACAGGAGGAAGGGGGGCCCTTCTGACAGAGGCAGGAAAGATACTGGGGAAGTGCTGTTGTCATGGTAATTAACCCCGTCTTGGCAACGGTGTCCTTCGTTCCCCCAGAAAATCTGCTAGGTGATTCCCCTTTCTTCTCCTTTCTGTGTGTTGCAGAACTGGGGCAGAGCTGCACAGGATCAAAGCTGTGCTTCAGAGCTCGGGAGGTTGTGACAGTTGCAGTTGTGTGAGGGGAGATGTGTGGGAGAAGCTTCCTTCTGCTAAATTCAGTGACACACTGTTAACAAGACAATACAACAGCAGGGCTGGTTGCTGTTTTCTCTCCCTTTCTCTATTTTTTTACAGCCCAATGAGACCTTTCATTGTATTTCAAATGTGTTTCCTTTAAAGCTGTTGTGAAGATTCCCTCCTACTGCTTCCACTGCTCTTCTTCTCCTTTCACTGCAGCTGATAAGCATCTCACTCTATCGGGTCCTGTTTTATACACGAGACACACAGCATGGGATTGTGGCAAAACAGCTTGCTTTTCCCCCTTTGAGACAGGCATCTCACAAGAAGTCCAGTCTTACACAGCCAACTGGTCACCCTCATCTCTAATTTCAGGGAAACTTGGCATGTTCCTCACCCCTAGAGCTGTAAAACAGGGCAAAAGCTTTTCCAAGGGATACTCTCTGTTGGTGTAAATCAGGCAACTCCCCTGAAGTTAAAGAACTCACTGTCAAGAGGGACCAGATTAAAACATGAAAACATTGAAAAAGTTGTTATCCATGTTTTATAGACGGCACAGCAGAGTCAGAAAAGGGTGATTCACATGGAATCACTGTCCTGGGAGCAGCCAGAAATCTCCTGCATCATAAACCAGCAAGTCAAACACAGAACCTCTCTGGTATGAAGCAGCAGTGACCATCTTCAAAATATTACACTGGAAAGCCCAGAGACTGGTACATTTTCCAAGTGGAAATTACCAAAAAGACCATAGGGAAATCAAATTTGTCAAAAGATAACTTTGCCTGTGTTCTACAACTTTGACTTGGAGTTGGTATTTTTTTCAACTCTGCCCCTCTCATTGAAAGGTCTGAAAGCAGTGACCTCTCACTGTTGGAGACACAGCACTGAATTGTGATTTTCGATTTCTGAGATAAACTCTTCTACAAAGCGGGAAAAAGTGCACCCAGCATATGAGAACATCTCAGCAATTCCTCTTCCACCACAGGAAAAAAAAAACCCAGAACAGGCAAGTGCTTAGGTAATTGGAAATGGGATGAATCTAATTGCAAGAAAAGCTTTACTAGATTAATCAATTTAATGTCACCTCTGATAATTCTTGAAGCAATTCCATGTAGATAATCAGGATGTATTGATAATCCAAACTAATCAAGAGGTGTGGAGTGATGGAAAAGCCTTTTCCCTCAGTGTACTGTGGTTACAAAAACACACTTGAAAAACTCAAAGACAATTTTTTTCTTTTCCCCTTTCCTTTTTTTTCCTTTTTTTTTTTTTTTTCTTTTAATGAAATATGTCTCCAGGAAATTTTAGGCTGATTCGAATAACTTTGTTTATCTAACCAAACTGGAACAGGCCTGTTCTTTTCCATGACATTCACAGATTTTATGTATTTTCAAAGGGTGTTCAAACTGAAACACAGACCTGAAGCCCCAAGGAATTAACCAGGCTACTGGCAACAATAACATTAACAGCAAGAATTCTCTGTTTCTCAGTAGAAACTTGCAGGAGGTACTGGGGGACATGGCGGCATAAGGCTGAGCTCAGATAGATAAAACTTGTGAGGTGTATTAGTTGATATATTGAATCTCTCCCTGTCTGAGGCAACAATGCCAGAATGAAGTTGCTCTGTGGTCAGTAAAATGACCAGTCTTGGAGAAATCTATGAGTTTTTGGACACTGTGACTAAGCTATAGTTCACACCAGGTTTAGAAGAGATGATGTGTGTATGAGCAGCACCAGAAAAAACAGGGTGAAGGTAACCATTTCTCAGTGCTCTTACTGCTGCAGGTGCAAAAGAGTGTTTTAAGTGGAATGCCTGAGATACAAAGCCAAGAGTTAACTAGTTTATCTGTTCTTGCAGACTGAGTGGTCCTCAGAGGCACTGGAATCTAAAGAGGCTTCAAGCTTCTAAATGCCACTGCAGAGGGAGGTTTCTGAACCACTATGTTTATATATGGAAAACTATGTTCCTTCTTGTCCAGAAAGGTGCTGCATGGCTTCTGCTTTGGCCGGAATGTTGACAATGAGAGGAGAGATGCTTATAATAAGGCTGACCTCTCCCTCCTTTTAATATTTAGCAGCTGAGATCACTTCACAGATTCCTCAGAGCAGTGGGAAATAGAGCCAATTGTGTAATTTTTGATGGATTTTTTAATTCAAAAATATTTACAATTGCTTATTTTTTCACTCATTTTTCTACTGTCCCATCTCAACATTCAAAGAAACCAGTTTCCCTGGGGAAAAAAAAAAAAGGTAGTGGTTTTGATTTCTTTGCTGTTAGCAGATATTGTGGGGGAAAATGGAAAAAAAAACCCCAAACCACACCTGTGCTTAATCTACTGGATTTCCAAAAAGGTAACTTCTCTTAGCCTAATTCAGCAGAAATCCCTGCACTCTTCCATAAGCTTATAGGCTGCCATAACCTGCTGTAGTATAGCAGAAGAGAGAGAATATATCTGATGTTTAAGGGAGGCACGTGGAGAGCCAGACTCCTAGATTTTGTATCTGCTTCCAACCCCAACACAGCAGCATCACTTTTGTTAAGTCCCTTAGGACAAAACTTTCAAAACCGGAGTGCTTAAATTCAGACACCTCCATAGGTCTTCTGAGGTCTACAATCATCAAACCTAAGGGTGCCCTGTGAGTGTCAAACCACGAATAAAGGCATTTCTGCCAAGTCTCTGATATGACCTCTAGGCAGCTCTGTCATCCCCAATTCTAAAAGGAGATTGGAAGTATGAACCCCCCAAAAGCTACTCCAGGGAGCTCAGAGGCTTGCAAGGGGCTTTGGAGGAAGTGCCAAGAAGTCTGAGATGTCAATGTCCTACCCTTTGCATTCTCTGGGAATAAAATTCACTCCTGTAATGAGAATGTCCAAAACAAAGTTTTTACAGACCTTAATTTGTGCTGGATACTCCTCAGCAAATGCTATTCCAGATGCCAAAGGCCAGCTGCAAACTCCAGAGCAAGAGCTAAAATCAATTTGCAGCCAAAGTAAAAATGCCTGGATATCTGTCCCTGGCTCCTTCGCTTCCCAGCAAAGCCATGAAATGAGCTACTGCCTTTGGTTACATGGTTAATTTCAGAAATGAAAAGACCAGTAGCAATAAAGGCATGTCTGGCTACATATTGTGGAGCTTGAGAAAGAAGATGCCGGTGGCCTTTGCAATCCAAGCTGCCATATACCCTCTTGGAAGCAATTTCCTTCCAGTTTTTAGAGAAAATATAATAGGGCTACTTCTGTGGAAGAAATTCAATCTTTAAAACATATATTCAGGTGACTGAGGAAGGGCTCAGATAAACAATAGTGAATATTGCTGAAGGGCAAAGGAAGGGGACAGAGTGACAGAATGTCAAAATCTGAGGCATCCAGAGAAGGATCTGAAAGATGAAAATATTTCCCATTATGACATAAATAAGACTGCACTTCTCTGTATCTGGAAGATCGGCATTTTATTTTCCTCTCTCTCTCAGATTTGGAACAAAACAAACAAACAAACAAAAACAACAACAAAAAAGGAGACTTTGTTTTCACAGTTGACTAGGCCAGTCCAAATCCTCTGACTCTGATAAATCCAGCATGAGCAAAGCCCAATCACCAGTGCCACATCTGCCATTTGACAGAGGCTTTTGAGAGACCTCCAACACCAGGAGCCTACTCTCCTGCTAAGCAAACTGTTACCTTTCATGTTCACTGTTCCTGCTGTTCCTCTGTCATTTTAGGCTGAAGAGGGCTGGAGTCATATACTTTAAGGCTAAAGGTGAAAGTTTGAGGGATGCTTTGCTGTATGTGGTGTTGTGGGTTTTGGTTTTGTTTCTTTTGTGGGTTTTTTTTTGTTTGTTTTTTTCCAGTTTTGATAAACCAGAGCTTTCTGAACAGTAGGAGAAAAAGAAGTAAAGAAGATATGCCTGGCATCCGGAAAGATCTTACACTTAGGCACCTAATATTTATTCCTCCAAAGTGAGTTCATCCTTGTGCTGAGGACCAGGAGAAGGCCTGTACATCAAGGACATTCTCCATTAATGAGGTGATGTGCTGGACATGGCAGGTAGTTTGCACCAGCAATGGGGTTCTGCACCAAGGCTCTATGTACCCACAGTGCTGTTCAGGCAGGAACAATAACACCATCTACATCCCCCTGGCATCTTTTATACCTTTAAAAGTGACTGCTGTCCAATGCAATTATATTTCTTTAACAATAAATAAATTTAAATTATGTTTTTTCCTTATGTCATCTTCCAGAGACTGTAGCTTCTCTCAGTATTGCCTTTTTGATGACTGTTCCTTGGTGTCCCTGCAGGAAGTTACACTTCAGCAGGTACTTTGTACCTCAACAGGACAGCTTTGCAGATCTGAAATTCTACCTGCCCACCACAGAGACAAGACACAACAGAGAAACTGACTGAGCTGCTATATGGGATTACTCTGTAAAAGTAACCTTGCTTTTGGTGTACTAAAATCCAAATACGCCTGAAATATCCCCTTGTTTTACAAACAGAAAGCAAGAACAAAGACAAAGGAGGGAGTGTTATAAAGAGGGACTAGATCTCCCAAATCTCAGTTTGATACCTTAAATGTGAAACAATTTAACCCTCAAGGGTGTTTTGACATTTCCATAGAGAAAAACTCTTGAAACTTGATTTAGAATAATAAATCCCTAAATTAAGTCATCTGTGATTGAAACACATGGCACAACAGAGACAGAAGCTCACCCAACTATGTCCTCCATCACTAGCAGAAATACACATTCATAAGAAGAAACACACACACAAATAATTATGTATCTCATCACAGTCTCAGTCATACATGGTAAATCTGGATATACAGAGCTGTAGACTGGATGGATCCTCTGATATGATTGCTTCTTGAACTGGCAGGGGAAATAATGTAAATCCTTAGCTGCTAGCCAGTGACGAGACACTTCTGACACTCCACAATATTTAAAATGCTCATGTTCGCTCAAATTCTAATGCGAATTACACTGCATATTTTTGGCTGAGGTTGAATTGATCCATAATAATTTGCGCATCTCTCCTGTCTGGGAACTTTTCATTAGACAAACAGATGTGTTAATAGTGCTTTGGTTTGGCTTTACTTTCTCCTAACCAACCACGCTCACTGTCTTTGTGCAAGTGGATGGGGATAGCTAAGTGAATTTTGTCCTTCTGTTGCATGTATAAACCTTTAGCTAACAACGACTTCGTTAGTATCACAACAACCTCTCTTGCACTTGTAGCTCCCTCTGTGTAATTCATTTCTTCTTACAAGAGGTCAGTGATTGTATGGCTCATATTTGGTTATCTCTCCTTTTCCTCACTGAAAAGGCAAGTAGTTGCCTAACCCTAACCCTAACCCTAACCCCAACACCAACCCTAACCCTAACTCTAACCCTAACCCTAACCCTAAGTAGTGTATGTTGGCAGCATCACAGAAAAAAAACTTTCATGAAAGAGCTTAAAATCTTGCATGCAAAATATATTGCTCCTATCCCTACATCACTCATCCTTATGTTCATCAGCTACATCGGTTTAGAAATATGATCAGAAATTAAACTGAGTGTTATGGTTTGCCAAAAGCCAGAGACTCAGAGGTCCCAAAGACCTGGCACAGCTGGGTAGTGGTTTAGTCTGACATCTGAAGAGTTTCAGATAGCTATGGATCATGCTGTGCACTGACCATCTTTAGGATGGTCAGTCCCATTCATGCTGCAAACATCAACACTTGACCAGGTGTCTCGCCCACTGCACATCAACTTTCCATTTCAAAATGAAGTTTTTCCAGTCTTTCCTGTTGAATTTGAAGCTCTTTAGTGCAGTTCTCAACTCCTTCTGGGTGTCCGAATAGTGCCTACTGTACTGGGGCTCTAATGCACCCCAAAGCACCACATTACAATTGTGAATCAAGACCTTGTCAGAAACATATACATATACTCAAAACAAACTGAAATAAACACTCCTTTTGGGGATGATTTTTACCATATTATGAAATGCAAAGAAAATAAAGTTCAGTGCTGACAGTTCTGAAGTGTTTTGAAGGAAAGCACAAAGGGCGGGGAAAGGAAAATGTGCCCCTTTTCTCTTGCATTATTAGCTTCAAAAGCTGCTTCTTTCCTTCTGGAGAAGTGGGAGTGGCAAGGGAGAGAGGAGAGAAAAGCATTACAAAGTGAGAGTTTAACCCCATCCGGACCTCTTCATAATGCTTACACAGCAAACTCTGCAGTGGCAGCAATAAAAATAATGAAAACCTTTGTCTTTCTGTTAAAATGACATACCATGCTTTATAAGTGTATCAGATATTTTCATTGCAAAATTGTATTTCTGTAAAAGAAAAGTACAAGACAACTCAGCAAACTTTTCAACACTTCTATCCCAAAGTGTCCTTTTTTTTTTTTTTTTGTTTTTTTTCTTTTTAGAAAAACAGAACTGTTAAAAGGTTGCCTTGTGGTACTTTTTCAATCCTTTCAAGCAATATTTGTACTGATTTTATTTTTTTAATTTTTCTTCGCTTCTACTTTCTGTATAAGCACTCCCATTCTGTTCTTGAAGTGAAAGTAAGGGCAATGCCTTTGACAGAATGATTCTGGATTGGGACCAGTATTTGCAAGGTTTAAATGTTATTCAATAAATTTTCAAGTGCTTTAAATTTCAGGACAGCATCTCACCTTGACTAACATTTCTGAGGGTTTTTTTCACTCTTCCCTACTACCCCCTCCCTTTCCCTTTAATACAGTTAATCTGTTCCTGGGTTTTGCTACAATAAACTCTCTAGATTGATATTATTAATAAAACCCTACCATCCTCCCCTTCATTCAATTAATCTATGCATCCTTTTTTTGTGTGAAGGTGTCTGATGTCAACTTTGATGATTTAAAAGCCATAAAAAATAAAAATAAAATAATAAAATCACCCAATAAGCTCTTAAAAAATAAGAGGGGGTGAGGAGAAGGAGGCCCTGTGGTACAAAACTATAAAAGGTTAGATTAGACTTTAGCAGAAAAGTCTCTGTGATAATTACTGTTATCTGCTGATCCATAAACTCTTCACACAAACTGCAACAGTAAACCAAAAAACTGACACTTTAATAGCAATGTGCTTTGTAGCACGGGGACATCTCTCCTCCTCCTTCCCACATCTCTGTGCCTCCCAATGCTTCATTTCCTCACAACCCTCTGACAGGCGGAGCTGACAACCCGGATTCCCAGCAAGCAGTGAGCAGTTAGAGGTCGGCACTAATTATTGCTAAACTTTTGCAGACTCACAGCGTGATCTAGTTGGGAAAGGAGGAGGAGGAGGAGAGGGTAAGACAGGCCATCATTCCGGTAGTTTGGGATATTTATTTTTTTTTTTTTTTGGAAGGGAGAAGGAAATGAGGGGGTGCTAAGAAACCCTGGGAGAAAAGAACTGAGTGTGTCCAAAATGCAAGTCCCAACAAGGTCCACCATTACTTACTGACCCTCAACTGGCATAAGGTGTCCAAACCCCACACCCGCTGGATCTGATTTCCACTACCAGCTGTGCACCAGTCCCCAGCATCTGTGGTGCAGCACTTTCATGGTTCACAGCAGGAAGAGAGATCTATCCACCACACAGATGGAGAGGGAGAGATCCAGAAGCATCAGGAAATCTTTCTGGACTTGACTTCTGTGACACCAAATAAAGAGCAGATTTATCAATGCCAACTTAAGGATGCAGCTCTGGACAGGAAAATTGAATGCTCTGTTTCTCATGTTTGAAAATCGTTTTATGAGTGGCAACTTTGTACTGTTCCTGTAGCTTCACACAGTGTCAGCCCATTGCAGATACCAAGGCGGTAATCAGATAAAGTGAAGGAACAGTCTAGCTAATAAAGGGCAAACTTTAGAGAGAAGATTGGAGTCACTGAACTGCCCTACACATAGACATGGAAAAGGTACTCTGAAGGTAATGATTCCATAAAACAATGAAGAGGAAATTGCAAATTTGAATTATAATTGAATATGTCATTTAGCATAAATCACTAAGGGCAAAAGACCTCCACTTCCTTCCATTGGCCCCATTTTTGTCTCATTTCTCAACTCCCTAGAATTTAAGAGGAAACTATCAGCCATCTCTAAACATTTTGAGCCACATCATAAAATTCAAGAAAGATTCACACCCAGTTTCTCATGTCTTGTAAGAATAGTGAAAACTCCCTCTGAAAAGACTTTACTTTCTGTTTTATAGCATCGGGTTTATTGACTCATTTTCTATAGAAAACTTAAAATTTGATAACGTCCTACTCAGTTCAAGGGGAATATATTCTGAACAACTTCTGCAACACTTTTATTTATAATAATGTTATATGACCCAAAAAATCTAACTAACCAATAAATTTACAAGCCAATAATGTCTGGGACAAAAACATCTCAACAACTTGGAACAAGAGGTGAACACAAAATTGATCTAACAAAATTGATTAAAAATCATAACAAATAATATTTCACTTTTTCTTCTACATTCAGAGACTCTAGGAATACAAGGAGACACTATGGTTTTTATGTGTGACCTCATATACAAAACATTCTCTTATAATCTTGCACAGTAGTTTCTGCATCATGTCCCTCTATTTTGTCTAGCATATGGCACATTTTAAAACACAATCTAATTTTCGTGTGAACATCCCCTACTGATCGAAGATCCATCATGTTCCCAGATGGATCATCAGCATCCCTCTTTTGCATATTCTTTCAAATATTTTTTTTTTCATTTAATCACAACCTGCAACACCAGGATCATATTACATAAGCTGAATATGTACCTAAATCTATATATTTTTTAATGTGGCAGTGATATTCAGGCAAACAAAAAAGTATTCCCAAAATCTGAAGAAACAGATACAAAGAAAGAAATTCCTGAGATCAGAAAGCACAGTCCTCATTCTTCCAAGAAACCATTACCCTGATCAGCAGTCTTTCTGTGAAAATTCTGCATAAAATATATATGCATATATTACCACTTTGAGGGAGAGTCTCAGTATACTGAAAGGAGAATGAATATGAAGCAGACAAAAGATTTTTATTTATTTTTTAACTACACTGCGTAATTACCCTGTGCAACAAATTGCCACAAGGTTCCACGAAAGCCAAGACCTCACCGTAATTCCAAATAGGATTAGACATTTATATGCATAATGAGAACATCCACAGTTACACTGTCTAGGATAAGAAATGCTAGGGAAATAACCCTCATGCTTCTAGGCATAAGTCAACCACATGGGAATAAAGTTGAGAAGAAATGCAGTTTATTTTGTACTTACCCCTTATGTGGATTTTAGAACTTACTCTGTAACACCAAAGCAGAAGTAGAAACAGATCCTTGGTTCAATCAAGCAGTTCTAGCAGCAAGCAATTACATTTGCACAAGAATAATTTTCAAGAAACTGGTGAACCCAAAAGGTACCCTCCTCCCTTGGATTAATCTTTTTTGCTTACACAGCTATCTTGAGTATAACAGATATCCATACTGTCTACAGATGTAGGAGAGATGCACACATATCTATAGGATTGAATTGAATACGATCTTAGAAAATCTTTAGGATGTATCGAAACATCCACAGCTCTCTGTCCATGAAATCAAAACATTATCAAATGGATTTTATGCCCTCTCAGAGTTGTTTCTGTAAAAACCTAATGATTTCATTCCTATTGAGTCTTGTAGGACTTTGCCATAAGAAACTGATATGTCAAGAGTACTGTGGAATTGGTCTCATTATGCCTGTAGTAGGCAAAGGTTATGTTTTCATCAATGGCTGATAATTCAATTAAAGGACTATTCTGAAAAATTAAAGAATGCATAGATTTGAATGCTCCAATATGCTGACAACCATCTAAGACTTGTCACTGGTCTTCCTTGCTGATTCAGTCACTTTCTGTGCTTACGAGCCCACTTCTGCTTCTGTTAATGAGATGAACCCTCCATTGCAGTCAAGCAAAATTTATGTTTTATTCAGGGAGATCCTAGGTTATACACCAGTAGACTACAAGACTACTGACAAATATGTGTCCTTTGTAAGGGACAGCAAGCCATACCTGTCCCATTGTCCTACGTGTTGCTCTCTGCTATAATGGGCAAATTGCTCAGGAGTTCAGACAGAAGACTTTCCAGGAGTGTCTTTTCTATCCATCCTCAGTGTCATGCTAGTTTGGCATATATTCCTGTCTTTTCTTCTTCACTCTTCTAAAGTCTGTATGAATTTAGGTTGGGTATGTGTCTTCCCTGACCTCAAAGCACATCCTAAATAAGTGAACTGTCACATACAAAGTGACAGAAAATAACACAGAGCAATTTGTTATTTGACCAGTTCAACTTTGTGCAGACCCCAAGACTGCATTTAAATAAAATCTGATTATCAGTATTCTGTGTGATTGTTTCTACATTGTGAGACTGTAACAAAACCAACCTTTAAATTCACCCTCTTTTGCCCAGCTGGTACCCTGCAATGCACACAAGCCCTGAATGCAGCAGTCAAATCTCTCTTTGCCCTTGCTGTGAGCTTTCCATCATGCTAAAGTCTGATTAGTCCAGACTGAGACACAGCAGCATCCAACAACCAGCAGATCCTGCTCAGAGATGAAGCAAAACAACACTGGTGGGTAGGGGTGGGGGCAGGAGGGAAGAGTGAGGAGTTAAAAATACTTCAGAATACTTCAGAACTTCAGTCCCTCTCATGGCCAACATTCAATCTCATTTATTTATTTATTAAAATAATTTAAGGCACAGAAACAGTCTCTGGAGACATGGATTCTCATTTAGACTTTTTGTTTAGTTGTGTGGTTTTTTTCTGTTGTGTTTTTTTTGTTGTTGTTTCCTTCCTTTTCGGTTTTTTGTTTTGTTTTGTTTGGGGATTTTGGTGCCTTTTTTTTTTTTTCTCCCTGCTTGTAGCATCCTGGAATGATCTCTGTGTGCCTCCTGAGGGAAGATATGGCACTAGCAAACCCAGAGGCAATTTTCAGACTCTTGTTAGTCTATGAAAGGCCCACAAGAGAGAGCCTGTTTTTTCCAACTTTTCTGTCTGACCACAGCCTATGAAACAAGCCCTGAAGTTCTGACTCCACTGAAGACAATGGCAAAATAGCCACAGCTTCCCTGGAAAAAAAATTATAGTCAAGGCTTCTCAACTTTGAAGATGGCCTCAGAGGCAAGAGATAAACTCTGTCCACTTCTGCTGCCCCTTGAAAAAACAATCTTGAGGCATAACAGCATTAGGGTAGTGGAACAATGTCTTGTCTGAGGTATAAAATTGAAAATATAACACCCAAGTTCAAAATGCAGCATGACTTCTTGAGATAGAGTTGGCCCAGCAGCCACTGACAGCAGAAACGAAGGAGCCAATAAAAAGCCAAATGCCCAAGAAGTAGTGCAGTAAATGGCTTCATACATTTAGTTTGCAGCTTCCTAATTCAAAGCTATGACCCTTCTCCATTCCAGCAAATGAGGCAGGAAAACACTGAAAGAATATCTCTTGATTTGGATGTTACAGTCGCCTGTCTCAAAACTGCATCTAGATTTGACTCAAGTTACCAGCAAGTTTCCAAGTGCCTTTTCTTAGCAGAAGCATGAGGTCTGGAAAGTCTGGGGAAGGGTGTATTTCACTGTAAAGGCCCTGAGACTGGGTGGGGACAAAAGAGGAGGAATAGAGTGTCCCAAATCCAGTCCTGATGTGTGCTTAAGAGGAAACTGAGGCATGCAGGTATTGGCCTGAAATCAGTGAGAAATAGGAAACCCTAAGAACATAACCCCCCTCCCTCCAAGTCTTTGTTTAGTGCCAGGACTCCAACACCTTTACCTTTTTTTTCAACAAAGACACATCTTTATTTCTTTCTGAAAACTACTTTTTTTTCTGGTTTAGCTCCATTCAGCTATGTCTTTTTCCAGCCATAGAGATCACTACATACCTCAGACAAAAAGCTTTACATTGTCAAAGCTCTCTATAAAGTCTTTCCTTTGCCTACATTTCATTCTTTATTTTCCCTTCTCTTCTTTTGCCTCTATTTTTCTTTTTTTTTTTTTCCCCTCCACAGCCCCTCACATTATTCATCATAATCATAAAACATTCATTTGTGCTTCTGACCAATTGGAAGACCCTCACGGGAGGCCATAAAGGGGGGGTGTCAGGGTTATAATGAATGTAAATGCCAGGTGTTTAAGCTGGATAATGTGCAATTTGCAACTCAAGCAATCTGCACAATAAGCAAACCTAACGTTATGGTACCTGATAGGGGCACGATGGCCATTCTGAGAGAATGAAACATTTTACGACCTCTATGTTGCCCTGATCTCATGATCTAATAATAGTCCAGACAAAATTAGTTCCTGCTATAATGTCTTCGAATGTTTAGGGGGAGGCGGATGGGGAGGAGGGATTGGAAGGAGTTGGAGAGGGGGATGAAAATTATATCAGGTGGCTGAGCTGAAGTTTCAGAGGATCAAAGGGAATTGTGAGCTGGATGTGCTATTCAAGACAATAACCTTCTGCTGAAAGTGAGGAGGTCAAAGACAGGTCTTTCATAACTATCTCGCACACACATATAAGCGTGTACACAGAGCTGCTCCCCGGGATTTGGCTGCTGATGAATTAAAAATAGGTTGATCATTGTGAGAGGACTGATGTTCTGGCAGTGTAGGGCTGGACAGCCCGATTCCCCAATGCCTAATGGAGCATCACTGCTCAGAAATTAGCTAATCTCAGGCTGGAAATAACTGCAAAGAGGAGTTATTCCCATCTTGCTCCCCTGATCCCAAAAGCAAGTTTCATTTTCTTTCTTCCCTGCACGACTGGGTCTGGGTCAGCAAGGGAAGGGGAAAGGCAGGTCTCCATCCAATCCTCTCACCCCAGTGGAGAAACAAGAGTAGTGGCTGCTCTGCTGTGGTGGAAGGGACACCATGAGGAAAGCCTCTGCAGTCTGCAAAATGCTCTTTAAAATGCTGTAAGATCGTGAGGAACATTGGAAAAAAAGAGAAAAGGAAAATATATCTTCCTAACAGATCATTGAAAGCCTCAGAAAGTGCAGTTTGCTTTGGGGATTTTGATCAGGTTTGTTGCTGTAACCCACATGATATAAACATTTTCCTCTCATGGCATTGCAGCTCCAGACAGTATTCACTACACCTCCATGGGGCAGGAGGAGAGTGCAGAGGTTAACCTGCTGTCTAGGGTGAGATGTGGAAACCAAATAATCCCACTTATCCTTCCCTACTTCTTCTTCTTGGCTTCTCTTTGTCCACCTCAGCCCTGATGTTGCTCCTTCAGGTGAACCTCAGGGCATGTGCATGCTTTCCAGCATCCTGGTGCTAAGCCACAACTACTTTATCTAACTTCAGCAGCCTTGGAAACACTGCCTGGCCTTTGGATATCACTGTTTGTGTCCACTCTGTACTGGAGATGCCACTTCATAACGGCATCAAAAACATATCAGAAATGGTACAATGTTTTTTGGGTTCTTTTCCCTCTAAAGTAATGTCACAGCTCAGCACAGCCTTGTGAGTACTGTCTACCAAACTGGATTTATTCCAAGAGTCCATATATATTTAAATTTAATTTCATAATATGACTTTTATTTATTTATTTATTTATTTATTTATTTATTTATTTATCCCATTCTTTTAAAATTTGAATCCAAAAGAGAAACGCTAGGGTCTGTTGTTTTGGTTTTGTTTCTTTTTAGTTTTCCCTGAACACTATGATAGATTCTTCTTCTATGCCACTTTACTATTGAGTAGAACCATGCATATGTGTGGCAGGTATATGGACATCCCACCTGCCTGACAGAGCTAGATAGTTGGATTTGATTCTGATGTTGCAAAACTGAATTCACTGCTGTCACTCTTGAGGCAAAACTGACATTCTGCTCTCATGATCTTTCTGGTTTGTTTGTCAGAGAGACCTCACTTTCAGGTCATTTCTGTTGGACTAATCTAATTTTAAAGTTACAAGGTTTTGCACCAACCCTCATTAACATTTTTAGAGTTTTAGGAGAGAAATGATGATAATTTACCCACAAACTCTCCCTGAGAAGTTCCCATCAGAAATTTCACGCATACATGAATACAATAATTGCCAAACAAGCTGTGATCAAATTTGGCTTTGTGTAGGGCTTTTTCTTTTCTTTTTTTTTTCCCCCCCCACCAAACCTCTGTGAAATCAATGGAAGAAACCAAATGAAAGGAATGTTTTGCCATTTGGCTGATGTGTTTACCAGCATCACACTGCATTTTCTACCCAAGGCCAATCAGGGTTCTCTCAAACACGTTTTCTTGTTTTATTTTGCTAAGATGTGGATCAAGGATTCCTTCCTTGCAACCTTCCTGTCCTTCTGAAGTCTATAGATTTAGGTCTGAACACTACTTGCTGGACTATATATCAAGGTCTGCAGCCTGGCCTTCCCAACTCAGCTTCCTATAGGTTGTTCCAATGGAATTTAACCATCCTTGAGCATGTAGATCTCATGGAACCTGATGAAGTCAGCTGCATGCCATTGCGCTCCAACTTCTACTCTAGATGCAGAAGACAGAAGATGAATCTAGCCATTTCTTGGTTATAGACTGGCCCATGATGGGGTTCCTGAACCTCATGTTGTTCTAATCCTCAGCTCTCTCCTGGAACCTTTGTCCCAGAAAATACTCAGTGTTGCAGCTGCTTTCTATGAATTTATTTATTTCAGGTGACCTGCAAACAATGAAATACTTGCACCTAGGCACCTCTCTACAGTTCTAAAGAAAAGAGTGCTGGGAGGGATAGAATAACTTAAACTGTTTATCATAAGGATTATAAATTTGAAAGAGATATCCATTGTGTGCAACACAAGATACAGGCTAAAGTGGAGCTACTTGTCCTTCTTCAAGCTTCATCTTGAATCTTGATGATGGAGTCTTCTTTCCAGAGCAGCATCAGGTATCTAAAATGCACTGTCAAAGGGATTTAGGCACTAAATGGCAGAACCTGGCAAAGATGAACAACTCCTTTCCTGTTGACCTGTGTTTCAACAGCATAGCCCTAAGCAACTGACATTTTACCAGAACAGAGATGAAAGATAGCTTGCCTGATTTTCTGTTATAATTTCCTGGTTTGGCTTTTTAATGCATGTGTGTGGGGAAAAATATATCAGATCTTGGCAAGGAAAAAATGCCCCTTCAAAACCTGAATTCTGCAGATTTTATTTTCTGGAGCAGATGATGGTCTTTGTTTATAAGAAAAATTAGGCCAAATCCAACATTTTCACAGATGGAGGATCCTGAATTATTTATCAGAGGTTCATGATTTTTCTCTTCTCTTTTTTCCTTCTTTTTTTTTTTTTTTCCTAACTGGTAAATAATCAAGTCAAAAAAGGCTGATATTTATTTCAAGACTGGGATCAACTCCACACCACCAGAGCTAAAACACTTTCTCTCCATTTTACTACCTCCCTTTTTGTCTACCTCATTTCTTTTGGAGGTATTCTACTTGTATAAATAATTAAAGATCCATTGGCCAAGAAAGAAGAAGGAGAAGAAAAAGAGACACTGACTTTTTGGTGTTGCAGTCGAAACATAGAAAGAAAAAGTTTCATACAAAGGAGAGCAAACAAAATGGCATAATTTAGCTAGTTCCAGCTGTTTCAGTTGAGGACACAAGGAACACTGAAGTAGAGACTGATGAGATAATATGTTCCCATGGAAACTTTCATCCTAATGCCTAATCATTGAGACGTTGGTTTAATTCATGCCTTTGAAAGCTTTGCATTACTCTGTCTTAAAATGTTTTTGGTTTTGGTTTGGGTTTTTTCCTGTGTTTAAAGACTATAAAAATTATTCTCATATATAGCAAGGTTCCACTGGATCAAAGTCTGGTGAGACACAAATAACAAGAACAAGAATGGGAAACACACTTAATCTGTGTATCAAATGAATTATAAAAAATAGTTACTTTCTTTTTTAACCTGTACCCTATCCCAAGGCCAATGGAGTTGCAGAATATGCCTGTAAGTTGAAAGAGATGCTACAGTAGAAAGAACAAAAAAGAAAGAAAACCAACCAGGAACTTTAATGAATTGAGGCTAATGTGAATTAAGAAGTACTTTGCACTGAAACCTTACAGTGACATGTTAGGGTACAGTAGGTTAGGGTATATTCAGATTACGCATCAAGAATGCTGAACAAAACCTTACAGGAAAATGCAATCCCAATCAGCTGGATCTACCCCTATCATACTAATCTGGAGGTTTCCAAATCTTATTCTTGGGTCCAAATCTAAGTTTTAATTCTGCTCTACCAAAAAAGAAACCAATCAACCAGCCAACTCCCCCTAACATATTACTGCCTCTCTCACATACAGCCCCATTAACAAAGATCAGTTTCATGGAGAGGAATTATAACATAGAGCTACCTAGCTAGCTACATAAACAAATACATACATGATATATTTGCTGCATCCGAAACACCTTCTTTAACTCCAGAATCCACTCTGGGATGCAAATGGATTATGCATGCAGAAGACAATACTTTTAGTACTTGGAGAAAATTGTCCCATTAGCGTTGCTGATGCCTCTTGGCACCTGAGAAGAAATGCAGGGCTTTCTGCAGCTGGGAGAAAGGCTACATCCCTTATGCATACTCCAACAGGATGACATGATAGTCCTCATGCATACACGTACCAGACTTTGACAGTACCTTGTGTGAAACACCCAGTAACAGTTTTAGCATGAAGTACCAGTAGTAAGGGGACAGTTGTGAGAGATCTTTACTTGAAATTCAGCAAAGACTTGGCACAACAACCAGAAAAAAACTCCATCTGATCAGTCTGTTCAAAGTCCTGCAGATGCACTCCTGTCAAAGCAGCTGAAACTAAATTGGTTTTCTCTTTGACGGCCATTAAACCTCGGTTATGCTCCACTGATTAGTTGATCTAATGGAGAGGTCAATTTTCATGAAAAGTGGTGGATAGGAGAGCTAAGGAGATGGGTCATTTTTCATTCAAGTATCTGGCTTTAGCTTTAAAAGAAATTGTCTTGCAAGAAGAGTGAGATAAATACAGAAAAGTTTAATGAATGTTCTAACCTCTTTCCTTATAAACTTCAGCTCCATCACACTATTATGCTTTGCTTAATCTCAAAGAAATAACCTCAGAAAAAAAACCAGGGTGATGTCTGGACTAATCACAATCACAGTGCAACAAATAATATGCTGGCCAGTAATTTATCAAACAGCCCACTTGCACTCCAGAAACTTTTTCCCATGCTCATGGACTTGCCAAGCTCTACTTGCTTCCCTGCAGTACATGGAAGGGATGGATGGCTCACTTGGGGATGGGGAAATCGGGCATCCTTGCAGCAGCAGTCTTTGCTTCCCAATTCAGAAAAGTTTCAATCAAAGGAAAAAGTACAGACATGAAAAGGGTAAAAGCACCAGAAAGTAAAAGCATCTGCTAAGTGAGAATCCTGTGCTCTGGGAGCGTAAGCCAGTCTTACAAAATGCCGAACAATCACAACCATCATTACAGCCATGGGGAGAGAAATGCTTCCCAGGAATACGTGGCAAGGGATCTTTTCACCTAGAAAATTGTGAGTTCTCTCAGCCAGGAATTAGGTACAGGCTTTGCATATTGTTGCAGAACAAAGAATTTGACTATTCAGATGGATTTGAGGACACACTAATCAAATAGTTCTTTCCTATTAATTTAATCAGGGGTTTGGGTTTTTTTTTAAAGATACAAATTGAAACTAGGATATTGCATTTAATAAAAAAGCTAGACATATATCCTAAGATTCAAAAAAAAAAAATAGAAATTCTAAGTTTAAAACCAAAAATCAGAGGTCTTCAAACTGCCAAATACATTAAAAGAATATTTTATAATTAAACATGTATTTTACTGAGGAACGCATGAGAGAACCAACAGAGTAGCACTCCTCTGCAAACATTTCTGGACTAGCTGACTATATCTACAAAACTTAAAATTTATGAGATTTTTTCTTTGAATGAAATGTCAGTGATAAACTAGGATAAAACTCAGTATGTAGCTAAAAGGCTCTTATTACATACCATTTAACTGTCACCACTCAGTAATTGCAATTACAAATTACTGTAGCTTTACAGTCACCAATCTGAGATTAAATACTTGGGAAAACTACTGAATAGACACCCCAAAGTAAATGGTCTCTGCCCTAGTTTCCTAATAATTTAGTCATTGAAATGCTTGGATAAAGCAGAATGGGGTGGGTTGCAGAGTCTGGTACAATGAAAGAAAAGGGACTTGCTAGGCAATACCAAATCACAAATTGTCACTTAATCATCAAAGGACACATGGAAACCACCTCAAAGGCAAAGACTTTGCATGTTGAAGAGCCCTAATGCTGTACATTATGGACTGTATTTGACAGACTCTGAAAGCTCGACAGACTTTTTCTCCATATGTGATACTTAACTGGGAACCATAATTTTCGAGACAAATATAGTATTTCAGAACAAACTCAAGAATGAAGGAGCACTCTGGACACATAAATTTCTTATAGTAAATTTAACCTGCTCCCACAAATGGTCACATGGAACAGCACACGGATTGCAAAGGCAGAAACAAAAGAAAACCTACCAGAACACTACTCCACTTACTTTGTGGAGATGATGATAAAGAATATCAGCAACAGGTGACATAATAGACCTGCTGGTTTGGACACTATTGGAAAGCATTTAGAGGCAGCAATGAGTAGGCAAGAAAACTAGAATTGAAGAACACATGGCTCTTAAAAATATGTTTAAGAAGAAATTAGAGATAAATAAGATAGCAGCTTTGGAAAAGGTGATACCAAAACAATCCTGCTTGTGCACCTCAGACTCCAATCTGGCTCAGCGTCTTTGGTGTTCAAGGGACACTCCTGCTCCTGCCTACAGCAGCTGTCACTCCTCATCCATACATCTCAGCTTTTCCAACAAAGTGTGAAATCGGCATTTGGATTTTAAAGCCCTGTTCCAAAGCACCTGAAATTTGTATCTGCAATTTTAATTGATGGAGAGACCCTTAAAAGGCGGGAGCTAAGCACAGCCTGCAGGTACACAATGCCCGACAGCCCGTGTTAACAAGGACATACTTAGCTTGCCTGAAGAAACAAACAAGGACAGAATTGATAACTATTTCATGAATGAGTTGTAACATGTTGTTTTAAAAAGATGCTGTCAGAAGAAGATACAAACAAAACAACACATGTTATTGAAGGGCAGTTGCTATTATCTGGGCTATTAGCAAATGGAAAAAACTATTAAAGCAGAAACAGTGTTAGAAATCTAATTCACTTTTCAGCATTAACGCTATTTACTGCTTCACTCTTCTCTTAAGTTGGAACAGAGAAAACAGACGAATCAATTTTCTCTCCTAGTGCTAACACGATTTCTTAGCAGGGCCTGAAACTGTGGTTTTGGACTGTATACTCAGAGCTTACAAAGTAGTCAGACATGATCTCAACAGAGAAAAGGGGTTGTAATGGGTGGGAGAAGTTTAGAAGAATGTTGACAACAGCCTTCAGTTAATGATATAATTTCTGGGGATAATTTAAGTTTCCCCGTAATTTATGCTAATTTTTTATTTTCCACATCCATTTAGAGTGTCAATAAATGATCAGGACTCTGTTGTGTTCAACACTGTTCCCAGAAGAAAACTCCTTCCCCCCCCCATTCACTAGCATATAGGTAAACAAGATACCTAATGAATTTGTGAAACCAGCTACTTCCCTTCTCCCTAACTACTTCCCTTCTCCCTAACTACTTCCCTTCTCCCTAACTGCTCCTTTTCATGAAGTTCTCATGTTCCATCAGGTCTTCTAAACCAATATTGTGGCACAGAAAAAAACCCATCCCCTGAATCCTGTTACTTTTGCTAGAATCTCATTGCTTACATTCACAGCCAAATTTATCATCTGCAGATGCCTTGAAAATGAAGGACTATAAAAGGGAAATGAAAAAGGAAGAAATAACATGGCATTTGGGGAAAACAAAACAAAACAAACCCCCAAAGAAACCCAAAAAAACCCAAAACAAGCAAACAAACAAAAACCCCATAACAACCACCAAAAATTAAAATAAGGATTTTTAGTATTACTTAAATGTTTTTAAAGTTTGTAGATGTTTCTCCTGAACTTAAGTTGGTATAAAATCATAAGCATTTGAAGTACAAGATAAGCACATTAAATGCAAGCCAGAGGAAAACAATATACCCTTAGTACTATTTCCATTTAAACTGCTTAGCCACACACTTACAGACATGAAACAATTCTGCTGAGGTCCTTTTGCACTCAGGAAATTCTTCCTGGGTCACTGACCATCATTTAAAGGGCACATCTCAGCCCAGTGTCCAGCATGAATTTTTCAAATTAGCCTACAGTTGCTGCCTCTGCAGTACACAATAGTGCTCAAAACCCCTGAGCTTTTCAGAAAGGCCCCTAAAACCATTTAACAATCTAAAAAAATACACAAATATGTGCTTACTATTTTTCGCATGCTGTGCAAACATGTACACGTACCCTATTAAAGTGAGAGACCATCTCCCTTCAAGGCCCTTTATTAAGATTGCACGCCTTTCTGAGAGAGATGCTGTGATTCAGACCAAGTGACTGGGGCCTTGTGCAGGAGTCACTGTAATCCCGTGGCCTCTATTACATCCAGAAGGTCAGGATAAATGATGTGTTCTGTCCTCAAAATCCTCTGAGTCCCTAATATTGAGGTAGGCATGGGAGAGCCTTTTGCGACTGTTGGTTCAGATAAACATCCTAACAGCATGATAGTGTTGGCTTAACCCCAAAGCTATGTCAGCTGTTTCTACTGTCCAGAGACCTTTGTGTACCAGGGATGTGAAAGTCCTGCCAACATCAGAGACATCTACTACAGAGTCCGCCTCGTCATCCCTCCTTGAAACTCACCTTTGCAATGACACTTGCAAACCACTCAACACCCACGAGGCAGCTAGTGTGCTATCACTGCAACTTCACAACCAAATCATAATCCACTCTATATTACCTTGCTCTCCCTCCATCTGTTTGCTGTGGCCTCTCTCAGGCGTTCACATCTCTGAGCAGTTCAGGTCAAGGACCACCTTTTCATTTTGCATGTGGTAAGCACTTAGTAGTTCCAGGTCTTTTACCTTCAAACAGTACCTGCCGTCCCCATGGCAATGCACACTGTAACAAGCCAACAACAACAGTCCTGAGGACTGGCCCAGCTGTGAAGTATGGCTGGAGTAGCCCATGTCAGCCTCAAATTTCTCCAGGTTATTCACTGCAGAGATGCTGCAGTGACACCAGAGCAGTTTCATGGTAAACCTCAACCAGAAGCATGACACACACCTTGTAGACAGCGACAGAAAACCCTCCCTCCTCCTGCACCATGCCCTTGTCCTTGGTTCCTTTGGACTTCCATCAGTTCAGTGCAGTCATGACTAGTATCCTTGGGTCTGTGCCAGGAGTGAGTGGAAAAATCCATCAAGTTACTAATGTAGATTCAAAAATAACTTTGCACTAATTTCCCACCCTAAAAACAACCACAGCAATAAAATTCACTACTTTCTTATTTCACCACCAGGTATCTGAAACCTGAAGCACTAACTTAAGTCCCCATTTTTCTTCTTCCTTTAATTAAAATATAACAAACCCCTTTGGTCATCTATGATTGGGAAAAAAAAAAAAAAGAAAAAGAAAAAGTTGGGAAATTACATTGGAGGAGTTATTTTATCCTGTTCCAGTACATGTAAAGCTCTATTTTCTCCAGAGAAATATATTAAATAAGATCTTATTCTTCTGTTTGTTTTAGAAAGATAAAGTTATGGCTTAAATAAGCCTTTAAGAAGAAGGTGTCATTTTCCCCAAAAGTGCTTTTGAAGGTATTTTCCCCCCTGTTCTATATGAGGCCAGGTCTACCCACTGCAAAACAGATAAGGTTTTTGTCCACTTTCTCCACTAATTCCCTTGCCTACATCAATCTTAACCTCTCCAGAGAAGGATCTGACTCCTACATATTGGTACAGTATCTACTTCAGCAGATCTACCTCCATGAAAAAGTTCTGTGTTCCCGGTTTTCTGCTGTTGTCCCATGCAGGGATCATAATTGTTAAACTCAAGGCATATTTATGTGTTTTTTAAATGGCTTTATAAGATAGCAAAGCAAAGGGTTGCAACAGGATCCAATTTGACTCTCTAGGAAGGCCTGTCCATTTACTCCAATACAGACCCCAAGAACTTGGCCTTGAATATTGTGGGTACAGAAGTCCAGACTTAGGACAAGGTTGTAAGTGCACAAGTAAATCCTATTCTTTTCAGGACATTTAAGTGCATCCTTAGCTATGCATAGAGCATGTGTTTCCATGTTGTCAGAAAAAGGATTGATTTCTCAAACTAGTGCTTCAATTTATAGGCAGGACTATGTTTTTCATGCAACTTTGATTTTCTTTTTTCTCCTAAATCCTTTGTTTTGCTGTCACTACACATACAAGCATAGGTTTGCAAGCAACCTTAAAATTACATAGGGTCTCTCTTATATACTTTTCAGTTTCAATGTTATGATGTTTAAACCAGCCTCGTGATTTTGAGTTCCGTGACACTGCTCTTGCTTCCCAAGGCTGGGATTCAAATATGCTACCTGGCAAACAAAGCACCAGTCCAGGTTTCATGGTAGAGCTGCCAGCAAGTCATTGGGTAACACACTTAAATCAGCCACAAACCAGCTGTCCCAGACTGTGAGAAAGTGTGCTGGGCTGCTTAAACTCTTCTCCTGAGCGGGCATAAAATTGAGCCGTGTCCACTTGAGGGTAGGAATACTGCAGGGTCTTTTGCACAAGCATGCCCCAGTGATCAGGAACAAATTCTTTCCTTTCAGTCTATCCCTCTGGATTCTATGCACAGGGTTATGACTGTATAAATATTCTAGGGACCTGGGACTTGGGGCCTGAGTTAAGGAGGAGGAAGCCAAAGAAAATACATTTTAACTAGCAAGGACAGTTGCTTCTCCTCTTTCTGTCACCTTGTGGGCTTTTGCAACAGAAGAGATATTTTATTTGTATTTAATAAAGCCCAGTGGTAGAGCTGCTTATGAATCAAGCCACATCATGCATGGAGCTAGAAAAAATATATATTGGGATTTTCTAGCTCGCTAGAGTTATTAATCTGGCTCAAAGCCTGCAGTAGGATTTAATATATTAAGTGAAATTGCAGGCCTTTGCCCCTGTCTTTTCGCTAAGACAACAACATACATACGCCATATTAGATTCCATTTTTTGTACATTTCAGATAAGGAGTGGATTAAATAATGAATGAGATTCCCATTAGCTTGAAATTTTGCTTATTTCAGGCAACCACCTCCTCCCCCCTCCTTTTTTTTTAATCAAAATGACTCCACTGTGGAATATTTTTGCATTGATTGGAAAGGATTTCTTTACACGCTCATTAAATTTGCATTTACACATCTGACAATACCTTTTTTGTGTCCCAGACACTGAACACTGCATTAAAAAAAAAAAAAAGAAACCCACCCTACTTCTGCCTTGAATCATGTGAAACCTTTCTCCAGAAGAGTGTGTAAAGTTTGGAAGATCTTTGGGATTCCCCATTACTTGACAAAGACAAATGAAAGACTCCTGTGTAGGTTTTGTGACATCAGATGGGGGTCGCTGTAATTGATATGAGACACAGAAGACACTAGTGCTTTCCACCCTATGTACTCCTACCAGATTTTTATGGAATTGCCCCTTGAAAGGCACATTCTGGTATTCCCACCTCCTGGACCTCAAGTGCTGGCTTTCCACCACCCTGCTAAGCAGATATCTTTCCTTGGGCTGGTGTAAGAAAATTCTTGTTAAGTTCAGAAAGCACTAATACAGAACTGTGAAGTGATTTGATCCCAGACTGGAAAGCAGAGATATGGGGTTCAGTTTGTTTACCAAGTAAATGTCGTGTTTTCCAATGCTATTCTGAATGTAAGCTCCTGCCACAAAAAGACAGCCATATCTAGTGCTTGAGTTGCCCAGGAAGAAGTTCTACCAATCTGTTTTTCTTCAGAAATGTTAACAATACGTGATCAACAACTGGCTTATGCAACATTTGACCAGGCAAAGTGATCAAGGTCTCACCAAGTTACTGCTGCCAGAGTGTCAAAGCCAGTTACTGTTAGGCAAGGATTTTAACCATCTAAATTCACATACTGTAGGGAAAACTTTCCCTTCTCAGCACTACGTCTTTTATCAAATAGCAATAAAAGGTGTAAAGTGATGCTTCTTCATTGCCTCAAAACACTGGATGCAGGAATCATTGTGCCACCATTTGCCCCTTCTCACTGTTAAAATGTTATATAAATATTTATCCTTGTTATCTTACCCTTAACAAAATTCTCCTGATATTCAGAAAATTTCCTTTGCTTAATTTCCCACTACAACTCCTAGTAAATCTCCCTTTGTACTATCATAAGCAGTTCATCTCCTGCCTTGGAATTTACATCCTTGTAAATACATGGAGATAAATATTATGTTCCCTTCCTCTCCCCCTCCTCAGTCATCCCTTAGCCAAGCTACACATATTTGGTTCTTTTAATCTCTCCTC
>VWZF01001134.1:689329-722058 GCA_013396755.1 Sclerurus mexicanus
GGCCCTTCATCATTTTTGTGGCTCTTGTCTGAACTTCCTTCAATTCGCCCACATCTTACTGGTGAGAAGATGCCAAAATGGAAAAAATAGGACGAGCCACTTTCCCCTATATGTATCACAGACTTGCTACTGACACTGTTCAAGGATCTCTCCACAGCCCATAGGGCAGGTGTGCTGGAGCTTGGTTTCTTCATCAAGATATTTAGCTGACAGGAAATGGCACTCTGAAACTCCACATGAAAATAAAGCTACCCTAGTTTTATACCAGATATGGATAATTTTTTCAGCCCCATCCAGATACATTAAATTTAAAAAAAAAGAAAAAAAGGTGTGATCTACTGTTAGGAATAGGAGCTAATGAACACACTATCTTAGGGAACAACCAGACCCAGGCTTTGTTCCCCAGTTCTCCACTTAAATACCCTTCTGGTCCAGGACTGTATAACTCAGTGAAAAAGAAAAGGGTCCTGAGTGACTGCATTTCTCTGCATTTTAGGGAGCTGCAGGCTTGGTTCACTAGAGCAGATAAAGCACTGAGATCCTCAGCCAGGCGTGCAAATCCTTTCTTAGCTATTGGGATATACTGGCTTCTCTCAGGCTGCTTAAGGAACAAATGCAGTCAGCACAGTAATGACCTACCACCCAACACATAATTATATATTTTCACCATTGCAACGACCTCAAAATATTCTTTTTGAGTCAGAAAATCTCTGTGTTGGGTGCTACACAGGCAAGGAACAAAGCAAAGAGCCAGCTGCCACTCCACACACACTCAAACTGTTTCGGCTCAGTGCCAATGAATGGCAGAGGTGTACAAAAGGACAGTTTTGTTCAGCCTGAAAATCAGTGATTTCCACATGGTGCCAGCTGACTGTGGTTACTGGAGTTTTATTTACAGCAGTATGAGAGCTTTTTAATTGTGAGGGAAATAAACTACCAAAGGGCTCCTCCCCTTTATCTCTTTTTTGCAGAAGAAAGATTTAGTTTACAAATCTATCCTGTAACAGATCCTTTGCACTTTTATTTTTCCACCAAAAGATATACTGATTATTTACAAACACAATTAAATGTGGAGAGGAGAGACTGTAAATTCCAGGTACTCAAGAGAAAGGTCTACCATCCCAAATTTAATAGCTGGATTCAGTGAGTATAAAATGTAGCAGTTCCCATGCACTTTAGTGCACAACCATTTTGCAGAAAGGGAGAGAATAGGGTGAAAATTATGAAGAGCTGGGGAAGTCAGGACACCTGGGTTTGTTCATGTCTCAGTCACTGTGTAATAATATTAAGCCATTTACTGTCTTTGGGATTCAAGCATTTTGCAGGATCTCACCTCTGTAGAATTTACTGAAAGTAAATCAGACGTAGTAGAGAGAGCAGGGTGAAAGCTAAATTAATGACCTGTGCTTCCCTGCCTTGCCTTCTACTCTTCCTTGACTCACATGTGGACTTTGTACGGGGTTCAGATACACTCAGAAACATGTGCCACAGAACAAGGGAGAGGGTTTATTTCTGCAGCCAGGTTAAATTTCCTACTGATCAGGGTGGCCAGGTCCCTCTTGGGGCCCATATGTTTCTGTCCTCTGCCAGGGTGTCATCATGGACTTGAACCCACAGTTCACGCTACTCTTTAGGTCTGAAGTTCCCACACGTTGCCACTGCTGACCTCCTCAGCTGCAGTCCCAAAACCTCTCATTCGGGAAATGCTCCTCCAGCATTTGTGGTGGGTAAAATCCTCCTCACTACAACAGCCTGTGGAGAACCCACTGTGCACCGTGCTCCCTTGGGTCCCAGGGCTTGCTCCACTACTGGGCACATTCCAGTCCTCTCAGGGCAGGCCAGCTGTCAAAAACAAACAGGTCACAACTTGGAAACAAAAGCCAGAGTGGTAGTGTTAATGTCTATTAGATTGAACCAGACACTGTGGGGCTGGGCAAGGCATTCCTGAGGTGGCAGCTGCAGATACTGAAGCCAGTCCTTCTCAAGTCTAGCTAAGCTTCAGCAGCAGCGGTTTGGAAAGCCATGTAGTTTATAATTATGCATCAATTAGATATGTCTGGCCCTGCCTTGCAGCTCAACACACAAACTTTCAAGATCCCTACCAACAAGTGCACTATACTAGTATTTTCTTGGTAATGATTATCTGCAATATAAAGCTGATCTATAGAGTAAGAAGGGATGGATAGATAGAAAAAACTGATTTTAAATTGTGTGAGAGTTGGATAAAAGGTCACAGAGAGCAACAAGGTGAGTGGAACCTCTTTCCTCTTGCAGATTTGAGAAAAGTCTTCACTTTGTTTCTTCTTCCTTTTGTTGCAGTAAAGAGGCCCCTCTGTAAATCTCAAAGGTAGCAGAACTCTTTTGTAAGAAATCAGGAAATGAGTAATAAACACAGCTCGAAAGCAAAGGAGCTGAGCTGGCAACTACTATGAGATTGTTCAAAAACTGCTATTGACCCAGAAGAAAGGGATTGGAGGAGAGTGGGAATGGGTGAATGGAGAATCCACTGAAATAGAGACGAATAGATGAAAGTAACTGCCGTTCACTTTCTTTTTGTATTCATATGTTCCTGTTGCAAACTCCGGTGTCCCACACTACCAGCTCTATTTTCATTTACACACCAGAAAAGGTGCTGCTGGAAAGACCTTCTGCCCCAGCACCACAGTGCTCTTGGAACATCCTGCTCACCACAGACAAGCTGTGTTTGTGTCTAAGACTGGGATAAAAAAAGACATGACTCCCCTGACATGCCTTGGGAGAGACTCAGGCAGGACCCTCTGTGCCTGGACCCTTCACGTGTCCCTGTGCACATGTTCCAGCAACTACATTGAGGTGGTTTTGGTGGTGTCTGGGTAAAGCAATGAAAGGAGAAGCTGGAAGATTATTCTCTACTGTTCTCTCTTTTTCCTCCACCACTTCTGTGGGCAGCTGTGGAAGCAAAAATGTCCAACTTACTGATTGGTCATCCCTGGATAAAGCAGTTATCCTGGCTTCAGAATGTTAGCAGAAAAATTATCCCTCCTGCTCTTATGAGGGCAGAGTGCACTGTTTGTGTCCTGTATGCTGAAACCACAGTTCTATCGGAGTTGCTATTCAGGAGAGAAGTGGAGATGAGTCAGAATCTGTTCTTCCTATCAGACATCTGACCAACACAGACCCTCATAACAGGTATAGTTACCCTGAAAACAAGGAAAAAAACCTGTTCATATAAGGTGATACAAACCATGCTGTCTGAATCAGGTTTCACTACCCTTCCTTCATCTGGTCTAAGCAATATCTGCACTTTCCACACCAGCACTGTGTTCCCAAGGGTAGGATGAAGTATGTTGTGTCACAGGAACAAAAGTTGTCATGACTTCAAAGGATACCTAGAAAGGCTGTGAGAAGGGACCATTGAGATTCAAGGGAAGCATCAGTTCAAAGCTTATAGGGAGTGTGGCCACCATCCTGCACAAAGGTGACACAATGGCTGGTACCTTTCTTTTCAGTGGTGCAAAACCTCTCATGGTATTGCTGATCAGTGACTTGGTAGTTCCTCATCACTGTGCAGCAAGTTGTAAGCCGCTTCCACTGAGTTTTATCAAAATAATGGCATCTTGAATTTGAAAAGAAAATTATATTTAGCTACAACACCGATATAGGAGACTCTAAACTCAGCAAAATTTTTCCCCCAGAAGTTCACCATAGACCTCATCTAGGTAGCGCTTTCAACTCTTATTTCCTCACTGTCCCCACTCACACACTAGGGAAATAACAATTTTCACTCTCTCCCCAAAATCCTAGCAGCTTCAGCATACTGAAGACTACAGTTGCCATCAAATCCTAAGGAAATTTGCTACTATTCTTATCAAATTGCTTTCTTAAGCAAAATGCTCCACATTTTCCTAAAACATTAACATTTCAGATAACTTTGAAATACTGAAATATTTTATAATGTGAGAAAATGACATAAACAGATTGTTCTTGTTTTCACAAAGAAATAGCTGGGTGGAACCACAGGTAGACTGACTCAGTGAAACTCTGTCGATGTCACTTGCAATAATCAGATTATTATACACAGGGAACACTTGGTCCCATGGTAATCATTGCAGTTTTCTCTTAACCTGCCTCACTTTTGTTTTAAACACACCTTTTCAGGTCCTGCAGGGACCCTGCTTTCTGGCTCCCTGGTGGAAAGATGTCCTGCTTTTATGAAGTGTGAAAGTAGCTTCTTTCCCTGCACGCTTCTCTATATTTGAAGCTTAGCCCCTGGGAGAATGCACAGCTTTTCAGATCAGACCCAAAGGAAAGTATGTCATCAGGAGGAAAAATTTTGCATATTTAAAGTATCCTATGACATTATTTTCAGTATCTGGGAAAGGGTTAATGGCTTCCTCCTTGAATTCAAGGTTCCAATGCCCATTTATAAAGGTCATCATAATTCTGTTACGATTATCAGCTTCTCATTCCACAGCAGTTTTATCAATCTGTCCACAGCTCTTTCCCAATGAATCCTGTTTCAAACTCCATCCTTCCCTTAGTAACACCCAGAATACCTAAAAAATGTGGATGAAATAATGAATACGGTAGTGCTAGGCCCAGCTAATGACTCCTCAAGTCCAGCACCTATTTCAGACAGTAACTAGGAGATGTTTGTGGATGAAGAAGAAGAAAGAACACAAGTCAATCCCTCATTGGCAGAGCCTCTTATCCTTGGTAAATCAGCAATTATGGAAATTTCTCAGCACTGGGTTATGTGGGTAATCACATCTGAGAGTCACTGTAGGTGCCTTCCCTGGAAATTACCTAGAATGAATTTTCCTAATGCCTTTATTTATTTAATTATTTAAACTTTCCAGTCCAGGAACACTTCTTGATCTTCACAATGTCCTGAAACAGTTAGTTCAACATTTTGCCTACTGCTTCGGGAAGAGTTCTTCTTTTCAATGGAGGAATTTCTACCTTATACTTAGGTCTTAATGTCTCTACTCCAGGCTATCCCAAAGTTGGTGCTTTGCTTGTGCCTAGCCAGCTTTTCCTCCTTTTGTCTCAATGCTCTCAGGACTGACTGTACGTATCCTGGATCCTTCAATGATATTGGTATTTTTCAAGGACATGGCATTTTTCTAAGATAAGTGGCACATCCTCCATATACCGTGAAAGCTTTGGAAATAATAATTGCTTTCTCAAAGTATGAAGCCAAGCTAATGAAGCTTGGCTTGCTACAGATTTGTATCTTAGGCCTCCCATGCTCTCCCATCTCAATAATCCAGTCTCCTCCCTAAGTTCCACTGTGTCCAAAAGAGTGTGATCTCTGTAGCTGGTGCAGAGTACAACACATGCCAGCTGCACTGGCTGGTACAGGGGTGCAAATTGGAGCTGCTGCCCTGGCTGAGCTCTGCCCACCATATTCTCAGAAGGGAAATGCACTGGTATCCCTCTTCTCTGCCAATTTCTGCACAACTGCTGGAACTACAACCCTTATAAAAACTCTCAGTGTGTTTTAAATGTGGTTAAATTCTGTGTTTTAACTCTCAGGGTATTTTAAACTGGGCGTTAACCAAACCAATGGGTTAAAAATTGTCACGGGAGAGTGTAGACGGAGACGGGGGTAGTGTGGTAACAGGTGAACAAACAGATTCAGGTGGACTGTGTGAATGAATAAGCTGTGTTTTCTTTGGAAACAAGATGAAAAACATAGCTCAAATCCAAACAAAATGAAGGTTTGACTCAAACAGTTCTTCCCAAAAGACCACTCCACAACTGGAGACAGTCTGAATGTTTACTGAATGTCCTTGTATGTGTACAAGCTTCTGCAGCTCGGCAAGCAAGAGCAAGAGGAGGCAGAACTCTAGTCTTTTCTTAAGTCTGAGGTAAGGCCCGATATACAGTATCACCAAGGAGAAAATCCTTCCTCCCCATAATGAGACTGGTCTGTCAGATGCCTCTTTTCTCTACACCCATCAATGTTTCATTCAGAACAGGAAGAGCAAAGATGAAACCCCAGTGATAGCACATTTCTGTATCACAAAGGTCCACCTAGAGTGAGCAAGGAAATGACACATCCCCTCCCAAAGCTACCAGCTATGAAGGATTCCCTATCAGTATATGTACATTTAAAATTCTTTGAGTGGGTCAATATTTGTGTGGGTCAGTAGCAAAAAGAAGTGGTGTGAAGAATTTAATCCTGTCTGTTTGCCAAAACACAACATAAAATCTGGTCCAAACAGAAACATATACATTTCAAAGAAAAATGAGGGAGAAGGAAAGTAAAGGAACCTTGGATGGATACCTTTTCATAGCTACTTCTAATTTTCAAGTTGAAAGAACCTCAAGGAAAAAAAAAAAACACTCCACCAAGAGTGAAGATTTCAAGCTAAGATATTGAGTGGTCTCGGCTCCCATGATGCCAAATGGTCAGATCACATACCTTGCCCATCTCTGAAGTTCTATGAGAGACATTTTTTCAGGCTCTAAATATAAAAGCAATAAAAGCAAGTGATTATGATGGCAATAATGGATCAGGATGATCCTTTTCCTCTAACAATGAGCTTGACTATAGTAGGGAAGACTGTATTATCCCAACAACGTACCCCAAATCTTCTTGCCACATTTCCTGCTATAGGCTTAAAGCAGCAACTTGCATCCTTTACAAGCCTCTCCCTCCCTCTCCTGCTTGCAAAATTACCTCCAGAATCAGCAGGTCCTGCTTCAGATAATCTCTGCTTCTCCCCTCCTTCCTCTCAGTCTTTTTTATCCCCTCTATCAGAAAGTGTAAAACAATGGCCCTTTAGGTCAAAATCTTTTGTTTAAATCTCTGAAAGATGAGTCTCAAAATGGATTTTAAAAAGGTCAGAGATCTAAGCTTCCAATTCTCTGTGAACATGAAAAGCCTGAATCTGCTCCAAGACTCCACTGAGCAGAAAGACACAAGGATGGGTAGAAATTTACATGGAACTGCTGTTCCTGAATCTGCTTTATCATTTTCCCTGTCTTTGCCACCTACAGCCTCCATACAGCGGCCACAGTAGCTTCCCTCTGCAACTCACAAAAATCAATAGTGAATGGGGAAATTTGAATTCTTCCTCTCCATGCTACACTCTCTATTCTCTTTTTCTGTAGTGGCAATGCACAATACCCCACTGAGGTACCTGTCCTTAAAGGCAGCTAAAGCTAGAGGTAAGGGGAGGGAGAAAGAAAAAAACCCCTGAAAATAAAAGATAGGAAAAAAAAAAAAGCTAGAATCATCCAACAGGGAACATATTTCACAGTCTTTAAAAGGTTCAAATCACAACTGTACCTGATTACCACGAAGTACATCATTCACTTTAGAACCAAATTTACCCACACAAACTTGGTGTTCTTCCCCTGTTTATTACTGTAAGTTATTGCTCTCTGAAATGCTGACTCATGAAACTCAGCTTATGGAAAATGTTCTATATGTTAAGGCAGCAAATCCTCACACCATCTCAGCTGCTGCAGCTTGTGTCTCTGCTACTACAAGTGTCAGCCAGGACATAAAGCAAGGGATTTGGTATCTGGGTTTCTTATTCTTGCTTCTAACACTGATGATTTATGTGATGCTGGGCACAATGCACTAAATTAGACTTCACCTTTATCTACCTAGTTGTCTGTAAAATCAGAATTGAGCATCCCAGAGTCTCAAAAACAAACATTAAGACATACTGAATTGCTCCCCTCCAAACGCAAGATTTTAATAAATTATACTTTTCTCTGTGATTTTAAATCTGTACAGGTTGGACATTTACTTCTAGAAAAGATGTGAAATGGAAACTCAGCTTCTTCTACTATCACATTTCCACCAAGTGAAGCTTTATGGAAGCTTCAAATACCGTCACAAAAATGAAAAATATATGCAGAAACCGAGGGGGAGAAGGAGAAATGGCAAATCTGAAATGCTGTCCTCCAGAGGAGTTGTCAGGTCTCAACAGTTAATGTTGTCAAAAGTGCTTTGGAAGAATCTCAGGAGAAAGGTGTAAAAAAGTGTACGATGGTTGTTATTTGCTTTCAGAAAGCTAAATATCACATTTTAAAGGCCAGAAATGCATGAGTCCAGAAGGGTTTAGGCACCAATAGGGAATCTCTTCCATCCAAACCCAAACAGACTAGAACTGGGGAGACCTACTATTTACATCTGCTTTACAATTAAGCAACAGTACAAACATAATACTACAGCTTCCCTTAGCTCAGTGCTAAAGCTCCTGGTCCCCAACCTGCGTGGGTCTCCTGCACGTACTTAACTTGGGTTTCATTGAGTTCAAAGGGATTACTCATGCATGTAATGTTATTCATACGAATGAGTGCTCACTGGATCCAGGGGGGGAGAAAAACAACCCTTTTCAAAGATTCAGAATATTCAGCAGCCTTTATTATTAATTATTACTCTGATTTACTTTTCATTTAATATCACGCTGCAATTCTTCTTCATATTTTATAAACACGCACACAAAGATCAGCATCTGCCATTGTGGATTTCAGCAGGAGCAAACCCAATAAGTTATCATGAGGAAGACTCTTCTTAATTTTAATTCTGGATCAACAAAATCTAGGAAGCCCTACAAATCACACCTGACAGAGACCTTCTAAGTAATTTTAGTCACCAGGGGTCTGGATTAGGTCTGGCTGGGAAATGGATTTTCCTATATACTCAGATAAAGAAAAATTGAAAAAGTAGCATTTTAATTGGTTTGAGTCTATGGGAAACATCAATTTTTCATTGAAAATCAAAATACTTTTTTTTTTTTATTCCAAATCTTGATTTTCTTCCCCACCTTCCCCTTTTAATTTATCAATGCTTAATCAGTATTTTCACGGGGGAAGAAAAGTCTTTTCATAAAAACCTAGAAAGGTCAAATGCCTAATTTCTCCCAAACACAACTCCAATGAAACATGTTCACTAATCCTTGTTTGGAGACAACTCACAAATAATTACCTTCTCCATTTTTGAGATACTTTCCTCACTCTTTCTAACTGATGTCTTTTCTGCTAGAAAGCTGGCAAAAGCAGACCTACCTCACTTACGTTGCATGAGCTCTCACTGTATCCTCAAGCATACCTTGCTACTCTGCCACATCTACGGTCTTACACAGCTTTGGAATAATAAAACATGGGGTTTGGAGGAGAGTAAGAGGTACTGGCTGTAATGGATATTCTCAAATGAGCTGTCTTTCAGAAATATAGGAAAATGTAATTTGCAGTGACAAATTTATTTGGTGACACAGCCAAGCTGAGGACCCTACAGTCCCTTAGCACTCAGAACGTGCTGGAGGGATGAGTCACCTTATAATTGACAGGGAGCTGGTCTCCCCTGTGGAAGTGGAGTTAGGGCCGCTGTCTCTTCCCATAGTGCAATCCTGAGAGAGACTCTCACATGTGCTTTACACAAACTTGGCTGGAAAAATCACGTTCTTCACAAGAAATATCACAAAGTTTGTGTGATAAAAGTTTTCCCCAGGGAGAATGGGGCACTCTCCACTAACTGTATGAGGAAAGGAGAGACCTCCAACACAAGGATATGCAAACATGCTTTCCTGATCCTCCTTAAAAGCTGGAGTGAACTGCCCAGGCCATGCAGTCAGTCGAAGCCCACATCTTCCAAGTTCCCTCCCAGTGCCTTCTCTGCAGCTTTATGCTCTTCCTTTTGTTTTAGCTGATGCCCTCTAAACTGACAAGCCCAACTTCCAGAGCCCTCCTGGCCCCGTCTGTCATCCCAGCTGAAAGAAACTCCATTCAGGCTGTCCAACTTGGGCCAGCCCGAGCAAGCAGAGCTCACAGATGGTTAAATGCATTTGACATTTCACTGCAGGGCCTGCAGCAGAAATCCTTGCCTGCTGTATCCAGAGCCCTGGATAGTAGCGAATCAAGGCTCGTGGCTCCAGTGCTGTGTGTGCACACTCTGCTGTGAGTTAATATTATTGGCTCGCCCCTCAATCATGCCTTTTCCAGCTAGCTGCTCCTGTCAAAGCACATCTCATTAGGCCTGAAGGCTCAATGAAATGGAAATTCATGTTTAAATTTAAAAACAACATATTGACCCTGGGAGCCAGTGATGTCTACATTTTTAATAACTTACTGAGAATAAAAGGAGTGTATGTGTATGGAGGGAGGGGGAGGGATGGGTGTCAGGAGAAAGAGGGAACGTAGAAGTGGAGGGAGGACAAGCGAACAGGGTGAAGAGCCAGCCAAGGACTCTGGTCATCTCCACTTCCCTCCAGCTTCATTCTCACTTTATTTGTCCCTCTTGCTGCATGGAGAAGAGCTCAGGCTTCACTTAAAGGGATCTCATAGCCTCAGGAGCAAACCATGCCCCTAATCTGATATTAAAACAATGAGGGAGGAGAAAAGCACTGTCTGAAGCAGCCTGTCCGCATACATACATGCATTCCCATCCACTGGCACGTGCACACACACATGTGAACCCTCGTCCCCCAAGCCCTGAGCATCCCAACAAGCTGTGCTACATTTGTACAGAGGAGTAGTGTGCTGCAGAGCGCGAGTAAACACGGAGCCTTTTGGAGGAGGACGTGAAGACAGCTACACTGCATGTGATTTGCCATGTGGCACAACCCCAGCCCCCTATGCTTCGCTCTGACATCATTCCCAGAGAAACATGTACAGCTCATGCTGGTTAGGTAACCTGGGGGGGAGGCAGAGACAGCATGTCTTATCCTGTGTGATTACAGGAGGAGTGATGCTTGTTCTGCTGAGCTTGAGTGTTCCCTGGTAGCACCCAGGGAGCTGGGGATGGGGAGGCATAGGTGGGAAGTCCTTGTATTGTGTGATCACTGTGGCCCCTATGGCAGTATTTTTTTTGAAAACAAGTGATCTGACAACGTCATCTTGGCTGGCATCCAGCTTGGGGAATCAGACGCTGTATGGATAAACCTGCTCTGGCTGCGGCATCTCCAGACAGAGACGGGTTGCTGTGGTGCTGCACTATAGCAAGAGTCTCCTGGTGCAAGATACATGTTAACAGGAGGTGAGAGTCAAAATTACTAATATCTGGCGAGAACACAGAAAGACAAACCTGTAACAAGCTTTAGAACTTTGGATGGAATTGCTGTAGATGGGCGCAATATGCCCATCAAACCAGAGAGAGTAAAGATCATTCTCAAAAGAACTCACTAGTTTCTTCTGTGCTGCCTTAAATTTCCCAGCACAGTATTCCAGGAATACTGACCAGTCCTCTGGTAGTCACCTGTCCTCAGCCCTAGTCACCTGTCTGACTCAGAGAGATGTGCTTGTCAGTGTACCAAGAATGTGAAGATACAAATATAAGACTTCAGTCTTCAGACTTCCTGACCTACATTCCTGTTCAAAGCTGTCCACTGCAATTCAAACTAGTTCTAAGCATTGTACGCATGTGAATTCCTCAGGTTTTCTGCACTTTTAACATGAGATCTCCTGTTTTACCACTTATCCCTCTGTCGTCTTGAAAATTACCCTTCTATCCTTACTTCCAGACAGCTTGTCATTAGTCCTCAGTTCTTGAAATGTGTTTCCTGTCCTTATTCTTTGCCATCTTTTACCACTTTGATGATTTCTCCAATGTTCTTCATTTTTACACTGCTGTTTTTTGTTCAGTGCTGTTGCTATTTTCCAGATGTATTTAAGACTATGTTCAAAGAGTTTAAGGATAGATTTCTCTCTCACCTCGCTGACATCATGCACCACAATTTCCACTCACTTACTGAACACCTTGCTCTTGGCTAAAGCATCTTTTCTAGGAAGACATCCAAATGTTGATTTGAAAACTTCAAGCAATGAAAAATTCACCCATTTGAAGCTATGACAAAGTTCAATTACACTCACTGATTACAAAAAAAGCATACCTTACCCATCATTTTTTGTTGCTTCCTTTCACAGGTATTAGTGCTTGGTGCCATTTTCCCTGATATGCTGGAGAAATTTTGCTGTTCACATCATCTAAGCTATGACACTCAAACACTTCTCACCCTCTGCAAGTTTACTCCATGTGCCTCATATTCTCCTTTGTGGCTCACTAAGTGGCTCTTCATCCCTAACACCTCCTTTCCCATGTCCTACTACGAGATACCACTACAAGCCCTCACTTGTCACCAGTCCACTGGAAGCCTTTGTGAAGTTCACAGGGGGACATAGGGTGGCATATATAGGGACCTAGGGTGGCATTTCAGACTGGTGTGTAGGGACTGTGAGTCCTCTCTGCAGGCCAGATACCAGGTGCCTTAGAGAGCCTTCACTCAGGAGCCTACACATCTCACCAAAAGGCTACAGAAGTCCTTGGAGCTCCTTCCACAAGCAGAAAGAAGGCGACAGGACAGAAAATCTGCAGGGGTCACATGCAAAAGCTATTAAATAGCCTTTGGGCCTCTATTTTATTTATTTATTAAGCTAGACGAGGAGCACAAAAAGGGATGGAGGCACTTTGTTTCTCAATTTGTGTCTATTATCTATTGAAATTTGACATAATGTCTCCACAGTTCTCCTTAATATTCCACTGTATATAGAATGTGACTAGCTCCACCATCTAATGTGACAGCTTAGGAAGATTAAAAAGAAAAGCTAAACTAGCAGTAGTTGGAGATGAGGAAAAGTAGCACATTTATGAATAATTTCAGCTGAATTCTAACAACATTGCATTCCCTGGACAGGACACATTTATTATCTTATTCACCATGACTACTGCAACATTAGTGATTTGTTACTGAATCAATTATTAATTCATATGAGTGAATAAGGCTCTGTCACTTAACTCTTCAGCTGTCCATACCCACTATACACTGATTGCAATATTTAACTCTGTTTTCTCTTCCCTTATCTTTACCCTCCCTGAACTTCCATAGTGAAACAAAATGATGCTTTTCATTTCAAAAATCCATTTGACAAAAGCCACTTGCTTTCTTTTTATTTGTGAGCCTTTACCCTGGGAAGCTACTCTTTTGGCACACCAGCTTGGTACCCAAATTACCTGGGAGTCAGCTGGTTGGGTAAGGACTCGATCTGTGAAATAAACTGGTTAATAAAAGATCAGTCAAAGGAAAATGTCTTCTCTCAAAGTCTTCTTAGGTTCTCACCACAGCAGCTGAAGGAGCAAGACTTTTTAGTGGTTTGATGTGTTTGGTCACTGGGATATAACGCATGCAACAATAAAACATGCAGATGGCCTGTTTTATCCTCCAGTGGTAGACAAAGCTACCAACCAAAGCAGAAGCAAAGATACAAGTAATACCCACACCATCCCATCTCATGCTTACAGGTAATACCTCTGTGTCTGTCAGTTAGTTAGAGAACCAGGCAGCACATTTGAAGAGATGGATTGTAATCAAGGCTCCATCACAGATTTAATGCCATGGGCAGCGATGGTCACATCTGAATTTTGTCACCCTACTGCCTTTGATAAAAGACACTTAGAAGAAAAGGGAGCATACTAAAACCTTCACAATATCTATTACAATCAATTGAAATGACAATCATTAACTTACTCCTTGTCATGTAGAGTGCACAGGCTACCTCTCAATGGCCATTAGGCAGAAAGTAAAAATAATCATTTTAACAGTAACTACTATCAGTGGAATATATTGTGATTAGTCACTAAGCTGTGCTTAAACCCTATGTGTATGGTGACAGAAGAAGGTGAGCTCCAGGACAGGAGTGTTGTTATTTCAAATTCTCCTATAGTCCAGTGAAGCAAGCTGTAAGCAACTCATCTCTGCCTGATGCATGTGAAATGCACCTTAGCTGCATTCTTGGTCCTCCAAATCACACTGTTTCACCTTAGGGTCACAATCAGTGCATCCTTAGTGGTGACCAAAACTGTGACTGTTGTACAGGTGAATGATGCAAAAGTAGCCACCTGTCCATTCCGACAAGCAAACTCAAGCTCTAAGAAAAGGAAAAGCGACTGGTATCCCATGAGTGTTCTTGGACCTCTCAGAAGGCTTGAGTCTGTCCATGTTTGTCATTGAACAGCACTGGCTTCAGAGAGTGCAATAAATTATGTGCATAGTCACCAAGCACCCTGGAACCCATACTGACATGCCTGCTGAAATTTGGTTTTGTTTTAGAGAAAAGTACCTCTCACCTCCCAACCTTTTGAAAAGGTTGAAGGGTTTTATTTTTCTTCTTCACTCTGCCCTTCTCAGTCTCTCCCCAAAAATTTTCAGTGGGAGTGACTAAGTTCCAAGACAGGGAAAAACTGATTTGTTGTTAAACTTAAGCCAAGATCTCTCAAAGGGACTTGTGTACATTTACCAGAAAATGGTCTGTGGAGTGTAGAAAAACACTAGTTTCTGTGTCATATCTCTAAAACACGTTGACATAAGGCCATCCTTCAGCAGTGATTCCTGAAAATGAAGGGCTTCCAATGTCTATCACAGAGGGACTCAGTCTCTAACTAGTAACATCCTGGCATCCTTCAGCTTAGCAGAATTACTCAGTAACACAGGACAGTATAAAGCTTGGAAGATAACACTGAATTCAATAGAGATCTTCCAAGTGACTTTACTGCTCCCACAACTGAAGCTTTCAGGGCATGTGACTTGCATACTATCAACGTGCATTTCTCTCTGTACAAGTGTACATCAAGGGTCAATACAAAACCTCAATAGCCAGGTTTGTCAGGAGAGCACCTACATGAAAAATTTACTCAAATTAAGCTTTGTAGTTCTTTAATGAGAAACCAGAGAAGCAAGATAACAGTTTCAGAGAGGTGATTCTAAACTATGCTTACTCACAGTTGATGTCAGGTTGCTCCTTTCAGTGTTATTACCTGATGTAAAAGTTTCTACTGCCATTAAAGGACTAGAGGCATCTAACTTATGAACAAAGTCTCTCTTCCCACATCCTCATCTGAACTGTCCAAGCTGTGAGCACCACAAGAACTAAAGTAAATAGCCTAAATGATGGCAAGTCAATTAGAGGGTTGAAATCATGTCCAATTTCATAATCTGAAGCATTATAAGTAACACAGAAAGGATTTGTCTACACCCACAAGAGTAAATATTTGATTTTTATCTTGACATTGTCCTTTCAAGGAAAGTCAGAGAGGGGAGCAGAGAGAGATTATAAACAGGATACTAATGCATTGAAGAGCCAACACTTTATGGATAACATTTAAGTAGCATAGGGATGATGCCACTAAGTCCCTGTAGTAGTCAAAGAAAGGGACCAGACATGACAATATAGCCCATTCTGTCTACTAAAAGGGGTTAAAGAGGCCTTGATTAATTACTCTGTGTGACATCAGTCTTCCCATGCTGTCACAACCAATATTTCTGCCCCACATATCGTGCAGTCACACAAGGTGGTACACAGATTGACATCCAAATGCAGACACAAATACACATTGCACTGCTTGATTTGCTCAGAGGAGAAGCATATTTAAGATACTCATGAGGAGGCCAATAGCAAAAAATATTGCTCAACCCCCTACAGTCCTATTACAGCCAAAACAAATCAAAATCTGTCTGCTTATTTTGTCAATTTTTTGTTGTTTGGTCCCACTCTGTCCCCCCATACCTGCCTCAATAGTCTGCAATACTCACATTCTCTCTTGATTTGACAAAGAAAAGCAGAAAAAAGTTTTCAAAGTAATCTGCAAGAATTTTATTCAGTGCTTCAGAAACTGAAATTCACCTCTCTGTTTTCCACGATTCTCATTATAATTAAAGTTGTTGTGAAAGGTGGGCAAGGTCTCTGAATCAGCTGAACCGGCTTGCATGGACCTCGGGAAAACAAAAGCTACTCACGGAAAACGTTTGTTTATAAAAGCCTAAAAGGACAAAAATGAAAAAAAAATCCTCTATCATTTAAGCCTGTCCATAAATCTCAGTAAGACTGCAAAGTTGCAGCTTGCTTGGTATATTTTATAGACAGAGATCTTGCTGACTTGGCTGACACTAGCTAGGAGGCGGGGAAGGCAGGAAAGTTGAGATTTGGGGTGGGTAAACATTCCCATCCATCAAGTGATTGGATTTGCAACTAAAGCTGTGAAAGCCACATCAGATTAATGTTGCCAGGGCAGGAATGATGTGAAAATCATCTGTCTTTAATTCAAGTGATAGTAGGGACAGGGAATATACATGTGGGACCAGGGCAGTTCTGGACCCTCTGTTCCTTCAGACCAAGGTGCAGGTAAAGAAGACACCCACACAGATTCAGGCTGTGTGGGATAATACTGGAGCATGTCCTCAGCACTTTGCACTTGGTGCAGAGCAGGGAGGGGAAGGTAGAGGACAGGGTCCAACAACCAGCTCTGCAATTTCCCTTCAGCTTCACATCTCTTTTGTTCAGAGCAAGATGCCCCAATTGTGCTGAACCATGTGAAAAGAAAACCTACAGAGGCTTTTGTTCTCCGAAATCTCTCATCGAAAGAAAGAGCTGAGACCGAGCAATTTAATTCACTTAGGACATTTGTGTCTTAATCCGTGGAGCAAGGTTTTCAATCAGCTGTGGGGTGACAGGGGAAGGCGGCTCTGTGCAGGCTCCCCTGGGTGCAGGAGGGTGGGTGGAGGGCAGAGAGGGAGGCGAGGAGCTGAGCTGTGATCAGTGACAGAGCTCCCACCCAGCCCGAGAAGAGCAGACCAGGCATTACTCCACACCAGCTTTCAGGAATGAAAAGCAGCTTATGCGTGTAGGTCATTTCAGGACACTAATGATAATTAAAACGAACCCTAAAACACACACACCAAATGATGACGGGAAGTAGAGTCTGTGGGTGAAAAGGGAATAGGTCCAACTCCTCCCTAGGGGGGCAGATGGAGGATGCACTGGAAACAAATTAGATTTGAAAAACAACGCATAAAAGGAAAATCTACGGAAAGGAGAGGCTAGGGAAAAAAACAAAGAAACAAACAAAAAACCCTCAGCAACCAAACAAAAGAGGGACTGCACACATTTGGACCGAGGGAGCAAAGAAAACTGGCTGTATAATAACCTTTACCCCTCCTGGAACACCTGGTGTTATAAAAGGTTTGCTTCTACTTTAAGGACACGGTTCAGGAAGGGCAGCTGTTGAATCACATTTCTCCATAGAGCACGCAGCTCTGAAACTAAATGTTATCATGAAAATCCCTGTGGGCCAAAGCTGGGAAGGAAAAACAGACTCCTGACCTGCAGTTGTTAAAAATGGCTTTTTGCAGAAGAATGGTAATGTGAAGCGCTATCTCACAGATGGTAAAAAAATAACACTGGGAACTCAAATTGCACACACTGAAATTGCACACTTTTAGCACCTTGAAAAACAAAATAAAACAAAAAACCCAGCACAGCCTGTAATCGCTATCAGAAAGTGATACTGGAACAGGTCTGTGGTGTGCTTAGAGACATATCTACTCCTCAGATAACCTGACAGTGGTACCATGATTAAAAATTGTCTATTGCTGTTCAGACCCAGACTGATCTCTAGTGCACCATGCACATGCAATGTGGCAGTCAGGGTTAGGGTTAGGGCAAAAGGGTGAAAGAGAGAAGTTTGAGCAAGACAGAGAAGGAACTCTCAACTCCACTAAGGTGACACCCCACCTGGTGTCCAGCTCTGGGAACCCCAGCACAGAAAGGGCATTGACCTGTTGGAGTGAGTCCAGAGGAGGCCACAAAGATGACCAGGTGGATGGAGCTCCTTCCCTATGAAGACAGTCTGAGAGAGCAGGTATGTTCAGCTTGGAGAAGGGAAGGCCCTGGGGTGACTTTATTGCTGCCTTTCAGTATCCAAAGAGGGCTTACAAGAGAGCTGGGGAGGGACTTCTTGCAAGGGCATGTAGTAACAGGACAAGAGGGAATGGCTTTAATCTGAAAGAGAGCACAATTTCTTTACTATGAGGATGTTGATGCAGTGGCACAGGTTGCCCAGAGAAGTTGTGGATACACCATCCTTGGAAGTGTTCAAGGCCAGGCTGGATGGAGCACTGAGCAATCTGTTCTTGTCAAAGGCATCCCTGCCACTAATAGAGGCATTGGAACTAAGTGATCTTAAAGGTCTCTTCTAACCCAAATGATTCTGTGATTCTATGATTCTAGATCTGGATTCTCCTGAGCTCCAAGTGCTGTAACTCTGTCAGCAGAGGTACAGAATACTCTAGCTTTGAAAGGTTCAGGTGGTGGTTTTGCAGAAGCTGAGCTTGTGGGTCAAATAATAATGACACAAAGATTTGATGGCAGCTAGTCAGTATGTTCGAATATTACAGGCCTCGATGTTGCCACCACCACTGTGTAGAAGTGCTCCCTCTGCCTTCTATTCTCAGGTGTAAACTATATCCTTCTCAATGACCTTCTCTACCAGAAGCTAGGACTTGAGAAATAGCTACAGACAGATCCTGTTCACTCAAGATCTTGACAGAAAACTTTGTTAATGGTGAAAATATCCATAGAAAGAGATTTCCTACTCAGTGTTACTGTAATTATCAGAAATGAGTTGAATTCAAATGTTAGTAGCCTCGTTTACAATTGCGAGGTGGAAACAGAAATGCTGCTTACATCAAGTGCACTGTGCCTCTGACAGCCATATTCCTCTTGACATCTTGAGGAAGAAAAGTAACTGTCATCCATGGTTTTCACAAAGAAATCAAGACCCCTGTGAGGCCAGACAGCTACTGAGAGTCTGATCTGAATTTACTGCTGCAGACGGAGGGGGAAGTAAATGGCACTTTATGAACTCCATCATTTATTGACTCACCAACATTGTTTGCTTTTGGGGAGGCTGGTGATGCTTTTAAAACCTATTTTTCTTCACACTGTAAAGGGAGTTGCATTTGTTTGACTGGCTGCAGTGGCCTGATGACAGCATCACCACCTCATGTGGCTGAACCATGCTCCTTCTCCCTTGTTCCTGTATTGAAAATGCTCCATTTCATAGCTATTTTACTTGAAGCCTTCTGACAATCCCTATAAAGACATCTCCTGAAAACCCCCATACTTCTGCTGGGCTAGGAACAAGTTGTTGTACATTAAGCAATAGTAAGTAGGAACACCCAGAGCTCTTGGGAGCCTTCAGAGAGAAGACAGTATCCCGCTGCATCCTGTCAGGCTGAGCATGGCCACACAGAGATGTAGCAGGCAGCTTCTTCTGTTCTTCCTACCTCAAACACTGTTCTAGCAGAGTCAGTCTGGTTTTAAGACCCTTGCGTGGCTTCAGGAATACTGACTCACATGGGAATGACCTCCCCAAACTGCAGCAAGATAGAAGTTAAACTGTGGTGGGTTGACCCTGGCTGGATGCCTGGTGCCCACCAAGGCTGCTCTATCACTCCCCTCCTCAACTGGACACGGGACAGAAAATAAAATGAAAGGTTGAAAAAAGGACAGAGAGAGATCACTCACCAGTTACTGTCTCAGGCAAAAATGGACTCAACTTGGGCAAATGCGTTTAATTTATTACCAATCAAATCAGAATGGGATACTTGAACCATCAATGGGAAATCTTGAACCACCTTCCCCCTACCCTTCTCTTCTTCCTGGGCTCAGTCTCACTCATGATTGCTCTACCTCTTCCTCTCAAGGAGGGCAGGGGGACAGGGAACAGGTGATGTACATCACATGCTGTCTCTGCTGCTCCTTCCTTTGCAAGTTTTGAACTACTCACACTCTTTCCCTGCTCCAGTGTGGGGTCCCTCACATGGGAGACAGTCCCCTATTAGCTGCTCCAGCATGGGTCCTTCCCACAGGCTGCAGTTCTTCATGAACTGTTCCATCACGGGGCCCTTCTGCAGGGTCAGTCCTTCAGGAACGGGCTGCCCCAGTGTGGATCCCCTGTGGGGTCACAGGTCCTGCCTGCAAACTTGCTCCAGAAGGGGCTCCTCTCTCCAGAGTCCCCAGGTCCTGACAGGAGCCAGGCTGAGACAAGGAGGGTTTGTTTTTTTCTACAGGAACTAATTGATGGTCCCTCTCTCGTACTTAGATTAATAAAGCAAGTGTTGTCAAATTCATTGCAAACCCCACAACAAGTTTAAAAGTTATTTCATGGGAAGTAGAGGTGGGAAGAGATGGAAGGAGGGGAGAGGCAAAAGAGATAGGTGTGACAAGGGCGATTGAAATTGGATATTAGGAAAAATTCTTCACTCAAAAAGTTGTCAAGCACTGAAACAAGCTGTTCAGGGCAGTGGTGGAGACACAATTCCTGTAGGGATTTAAAAGGCATGCAAAGGTTGCTCTTGCAGACACAGATTAGTGGTGGTGATTAGCGGTGATTTCGCAGTACTGGGCTGGACTTTATGATTTTAAAGGTCTTTTTCAACTCTAGTCATTCTATGATAAGAAGTGCTGGAAAATGAGATGTTTATTAAGGAGTGTTTCTGCACAGCTGCTAAGTTTCCCCAGAAAGGACCAGGGGTGCAAGAATCACTGGACACATCAGTAAGAAGGGGGTATATGGATCCTTAGCCCTCAGGCAAGCCTTCTTCCCCCCCTGTGAAGTGCCATGACTCTGAGGAAGGTGTGGGAGCAATCTTGCTGGCTCAGTGCTGAGGGACACGTCTCTGCTCGGCTCTTCATGTCCACTCGCACTTAAGCTGCCACAAAATAACCTTGTGCTCCCTGCTGTGCCACTGTGCAAGGGCTGGCAGGGGAAGGGGCTCAGGGATAATGAATGAAGCTCTATATTAGCCACAGAAGCACAGGACAGTCAAATGAAAGGGTACAAGTATGGTCATGAAAGACAAGCAGTCACTCCGACTGTGTGCTGGAGGTAATTACTGCTATATAAATAAACCAGAGGGAAAAAAAATCTTTTAAAAATCTAATTACCATGCAGCACTGTGGGTTTCAACCTTGGTCAAGTACAGGCAGACCTGATTTACGCTCCATCATAAAATCCTAAGCACGAGCCTGGTCTCCCTCTCTCTTTACAATATGAGTCAGGGAATCAGCACAGGACACTTCTCAGAGAGGAGCTGCCTGATAGATAGATGTGCTCATGTCTGGGTGGGTCAGCATCTCCAACAAGCCAGGACTACATGAGTACACCACCTGCATGTCTATTTATCACAGTTTTTCCTCTGCAAGAGCAACATTATTTTTATTTTCTTTTTCCTAAAACAAAAACAAAACCAAAAAGTGCTCCCAAACCTCTGCTTCCCTGGACTTTTTCTGATGATTAGTATTTCTCATGACCCTTAGTAAGGATATTTCCCTGGTGTAGAGAACTGTCTTTTTTCTTTCAAGCATGTAATCGGGCATTTCTTTGAAACTCATCTAGAAAAGGGAAACTGAGGTAGATGCTTAATTTATCGCTGAAATTTTTGTCTCCCACTCAAGCAAGAGATTTGTGCTTTGCTTTTTTTTTGTTTGTTTTTGAAAATGTCAGTGTGAACATTTTACCCACCATCTCATGACAAATAATGACCCAAACTTAGATCTTTATTTCCTGTGCCTTTACTTGTTGCAAGATAGAATTCATCCAAGAAGAAGAGTGGGTGAGTCAAGTGCAGCAGCTAACTTTAAATGCAACACCATTTTGAAGAATTGAGGCACATTCAATAGCAGAGCAAAGTAAATCCTAAAGAACATCTGATTCTCCTCATGTGGAACCAAGTGCTATGCTGCAACTTCTTAACTGCAGAAACACTTCTGGCAGCAATCAAGTCCAGACTGGATTTGCAGCTCCACATTCAGAGTTGTTGATATAAGTGGACAGGAAACAGATTTCCCATCATGAGCAAACAAGAGACATGTTTTTCCAATCCCACTTTGAGAGAGAGAAATCAGAACCTATTAAGTCAATAATTTTTGTCCGTGGACAAGCACGCACCCACATACCTATAAGGACAAATATGTTAGGTCAATGAAATCTCTAGTGTAAATTTCAAACTGCAAAACTGCATTTAAAAAAACCAAACCTGCAACTTTGCTCAACAGATTTCAGATCTCAGCGCTGGTTAGATTTGAAAGGCAAGCATTTTGCTTAAAGCCATATCAAAACAATATGCTTCAATAATTCCTAAACATAAACAGAGATCTGAAAGTGGTAGGACACCCTAGGGAAAAAAAAAATAGCTTATTTTTTCATCTAATTGTTTCCAGCACTTTTGGAAAACAAACAGTGAAACCAGAATAAGCATTAAACAGTAACAAAAGTTAGGAAACAAACACCATCGGAGTTCAAAAGTAAGACAATTTCCTTATCATCGTTAATGAGATTTATTACCCAGCATCTGTTATCCTACCTTTTAAAAGTCAAAGCCCACTTTTAATAATTGCCTCTTGCTTTTATACAGTATCTGGCACTCACACAGCTTCCTTGATTAAACCTCAAAGCAGGTAAGCACTGTGATTCAGAGAAAGGAGGATTCAAAGGTAAAACAAATTGCTCATAGTTTCAGAGAAATCAGTGCCAGAGCAAAGAATCAGAAGTCCAGGCTCACGTCCTGTGTAACAAACCAGCCTGCAAGCTAAAACCCTGTCTACTATTGCCCACCATCAGCCTGCGTTTTGCAATCCTGATAGTCTTGAAACTTCTGTAGCTGGCGTAGTTAAACACAAATATAGATAGCCTCATCAGAAGAGCCTCTGAATATCTAAGTGGACACAGTAAAGAGGGTGGGTGCTGCTGTTCACGAAGCTGGCATGCATAACACCATCAGGAAAGAAAACAGGCTGCAAACATTCTTAGACCAGAAGGTTTGTGATCCACGGAGGAATAGAAGTCTTGAAGAGCCTGAGTGAATTAATACACAGCTTTACTGAGGGCTGTCCTATGGCAGCAGCATTAGTGGTGGAGAGGAATGGGTAATTGAGATGCCTCACCTGATCTCATGTTAAAGATGTTATGGGAGGGTGGGTGGTGTGGGGAAATAGCTCACCCCATCTTGTACTCACTCTCGACAATCATATTTTTTAGCTTTTTAAATTAGGATCTAACCCCATTTTGATGAATTTCTTATTGGGCAAAGCAAGTAAAAACATTTGAGATTACATTTTACTAGCTGTGAAAATCTCAGCTGTAACACTCCTGTAGCAGCAATTCTTGAAATGTTTTATCAAAACCATGACCCATGCCTCTAAATTTTATCCTATCTTCCTGCAGCCCTTTCAGTCAGGGAAAATGTAAGCAGAGAGTTCAAACTGTCACAGATCCACTTACATTATGTTTAAAAGTAAAAAGAAGGGGACAAATATTAAAATGCTTCCACACAAAGAGAAACAGAGAGACAGCTCTAAAAGAAACTGGAATAGCTCTTGGGAACAGCTCTTGTCTCTTGAATAAATACTTTGCAGTTTACAGCTTTCTATAAAAAAGACATTTTCTTTTTTCCATCTTTCTTCAAGCTACACACAAGCTTTATGTTGTAAAAAAACCAAAGGGTTTGATAAGCCCAAGAATTTGCTTTCTGTATGAGGGTCTGAATATGTGCATTTTTAGACCGGGTTCAAGAAAAATGCATGTACAGCATGTGCCACACACTGAGACTGTCCCTGCTCTAAAAAACTTTGGTACATGCCTGCAATTTCAAGAGCGCCTGAGAGGCACAACTTGGAGCTTCACAGATGAAAGACACCAGTGGAAGAGAGAACTGCAGGGACATCAAGAGAAACTCAGATGATTTTCATCAAACTGAAGTACCTACTTTTTCTTCTTCTGTTCTCCTCTCTCACCTTCCTCTTTCTTCCCCATTTGACTGTGGCCTCTAAACCCATGGGTATCTCCAGTATTTGCAGCATTCACAGTTTACTGAACTTTTCCCAGATAATACTTTCTGCTTGCCAATAGGGATTTCATTTTAAAAACTAATAATAAAAAAAAATCATTCATGTTAGCACTGCAGGAAAGGTTATTATTGCTCTAAAAAAAAAAAAGAAAAAAATTACAGAAACTGATTTTGAAGAAGACAGGCAGTTGTCAGCTCGGAACAGAAGAGCCTGGTGGTCACACATGGCTAACTCTCTTATCGAGGTGAACCTCTCCCTACAGACTAGCCAAGGAACAGTTTTGCTTACTCCTGTCTGATTCAGCTGACCTCAGGCAACCTTCCCCCAACTTGTCACAGCATAAGAGTCATCAACCAAAGAAAGCATGGTGTGAAATTTGGGGAAGTTCAAAAGCACATCAGAGATTTTGAGTTGTTCTTTTAAGGAAATAGGAAGCGTCATGCTTTAAAATGTTCCTTTATGTGCCTGAAGTGCCTGAAAGTTATAGTAAAAGAGAAAATGTTTCAAGTATTTAGCTCTGACTTTACTACATAGAGTAAGTGACAATGTCATGCAGGCAGAATATCTCTGTGAACAATAGGAGCTGCTCAGTAAGAGGCAATCTGTAGAAAGAGATGACAGGGACCTTATGTAGGGCAAACAAAACTATGTGTTTAACATCCAGGCTATTACTCTGTTATGTCATGCAACTTATCCTATGATGCAGTTTTCCCATTCTGGAAATAGGAACAATATAATTATTATTTGCTTTAATCTTGCAGTTAAGTTATGTGGACACAATCCACATAACTAGAATTTGCTAGGGATTGTGATTGAATTTCTGGAAAAAAGATCCCCAAAACAAAACCAAAAAGCCTCTATTCTGTGTCTTAAATATCACTAAGTGCATTGAACTTTAAAAAGAGTAGCATTCTTGTTTCCTTTTTTACCACAATAATATAAATTTTTAAAGGTAAATTGAATTTTTTATAGCACTTCTTGCATGTCTCTAATATTGTACAGAATTAATAATAGAAATTCTGAGTTGTAGAACAAGGGAAATAAATTCTAAATAAAGGCATAATTTAAAATGTAAAAGGATGGAATTAGGCAAAAATAATTCTACTCCAAGAGCAGGAGAAGTCAGTCCAAATCTCAGATGGAAACCTGACCACTGAGTCACAAGGCAAAACTCAAATTTATCAAACCCTAAAATGAATATATTTATTGCAGCCTTTACAGACTGCAATAAGGATCAGGACAATATGTGCACTACTAAGTCCCCTATGATTCCCTAACAAAGGTTATAAGGAATCTTTTGAAACTGGTTCACTTGTACAGTTACAGAGGAAGGCACCAAGATACATCATCTAACTTTATGAGTCAACTATGCTTATGTGGTTATGGGGATGCAGTAGAACAAAGTTATGTAACAACAGTGTCTCGGAGGGGCTAAAGCCCTACTATTCACTTACTAAACTCATAGTTTAAAAGAGCCTTGCTTAGCTTGGTTACATAGGCTTTAAATTTGCCCTTAAGTTTCTTTCCTGTTTCTGGCAAGGGCCTTCCGACCCCTGTGATGGCATCTCAGTATTGCATCAGCAACACATGCAGCTCATCACTGGAGATTTACAGCTGTGTCAGACTAAAAGAGGCTGGGTGAGGGTGGCCACACAGTGGTATATTTATTGTGCAGCACTTAGGAGATGCAGAATATTGCTTGGACACTTTAATAGATGCATCAGTGTTAACCAATTTGCTCTGAGGCACCATATGCTAATCAAATGGGGTACGATGCATAATGTCTTATTAATGTCGTAATAAAGGAAATCTCGATGTGTTCCGTAATGTCTTTATGATTACCTTTAATTTTAGATAGCTAGTGAAGGAATGTGTGTTCAATACCTGGATCTGCTGTCTAATTACCTAGGATATAACAAGAACCAAGTGTACGATAAAAGGCCAGGGTTTTTATAGGAGATCGCTGGTGACAAAATAAACCATAAATAAGTCTTACAATCTGAACAAGCCTGAAACACCACATCTGATCGGCATGGGAGATTGTTTTAGGCATATTTTGATTTCTTTTCATCTTTACACACCAACCTGGAAAAAGGAAAGATGCAGACACAGAGCGATATTGCTTCAAAGCTGCTCCCAGGAGGTTTAAATACACGGGTCCAACAGATGTTTTACATTTACTTCTACAAATAAACATACAGTCCTGTCATTCAATTCAAGCCACCCCTTATGCTTACGACAGCTTTACAGGTAAAGTTACCTTAAGCCTGCTCATCTTTTTCATAAATGCTCTTACTGCTTCCCTCCTTAACATACACACCCCCCTGCTACTTTGAATTAGCTTCTGAGAATTTGAAGCAATATAGAGAATAATCTCTTATTAACAGCATTTGGATTTCAGCTGTTTTCATTTATGTAATTTGCCTAATCCTCAATGTATTTTGCATTGGAAAATGGTAACTATTCCCCTCTTATAACTGGGGAAACTGAGGCACAGTGTTCCAGTAACCTGATACACGTGACAACACTTTGGATGTGGGATTAGGCACAGATCTCACTTCTAAGTCAGCTTCTAAGCAAATAAGAGCTTGGGATGAAACTCACATCAAATAACATGTGCTAGAAGAAAAGTTTGGTTTTGTTGTGTCAGGTAAGAGAGGTTTAAGGCATGTTGTACAAAAGAGGAATTGTTTTAAGGTGATGTCGTTGCTCTATCAAGATTCTCACCCATAATGTCATGCTTTTGCACATATGCACATATTCCCCTTTCATGCTTCTTTTATAGAAGCTTTTAAGCCAGGACCCCAGAGGAAAGGTTTTGTAGCTGAGCTGGTGAAATCAGAAATAGAATACAACTGAAAATTTTATCATGACCCTTCACAACCAGAACTGCTTGGTGGTGATGTTTGAGCCCCTTCATATAGATAGGCTCCAAGGTGGCTTGATCCTAAGTATATTCAACAGGTGTACACAGAGTTATTTCAGGCAGGTGGTGATGAAACTTAGATCAGCATCTGGCCATCATAACTAAAACAGGGAGAAAGGAAAGAGTGAATTCTGGGTTTCTGAGTGAGCTACAATCTGCTACTCCAGCATGAATCAGAGAAAAGCCTCTGCAGGTCAGTGGAGTCACACCAGGGTAGAAGTAGTAAAAAACTAAATGAAAACCAGGCCCAGGAATTAGAGCAGCAATGCTGCCTGGGCCCTAAGAGACAGCCAAAAACCCTTTGATAGAGCAAAATCCTCATACACTGCAAGAAACAACCTGCAAGAGAGTTCCCTATCGGCATCATTAATGCATTCCCCAAAGCAGAAATCAGAAGGCTCTTTCTAGAGGAGGGATGCTGTAGAAACAGGCTCCCTATTTAATGACACCAGTGAATGTTTTGCCTGATGTGGAGAGAAAGAAATAGCTCCTGCTGATTTGGTGTCAACACAGGCTGGGACTGGCCCAAAGCTCATGGTCAGAATGGGTGCAAGGCGGAGTGAGAAATGGAAGGGAGAAACCGCTTCGGTAGTAGGATAACTAGAGAGTGGTTTTACAATTCATGATCCCTTCTAGCCATTTAGCTTCCTGGAACATGGGATTCACCTTCCTTATGATCTGTTACTCTGTTTTTTTGATTTATAAAAAATGGGGAATTGATGCTCAGGATCAAGAAGAAAAAAATCAAACAGCCCTGGGGACTGCCTTGCCCCCAGATGAGAAAGAAATTTGAACCATGCATATAGGTTAAAAGTCATGTTTTCAGCTGCTACATGGTTTTAAGTCTGGACTTAGGTTCCAGACCAGCTCAAAAAGTACAGTGTTTTTACTAAGTACATAATATTTCCTCCTCCCTCTCCTTTTATTTTCAAAGTTCAGGTCTCAAATTAGTGCTGCTGTTTCTTAAGCTAGTGAAGAGAGATGTGAGGAATCATAAAAGATCAGCTGATCCAGGAGGAAGTATTACTATTCAGTAGTTCATGGATGCTTGTCTAATATCATCTTCATAATCTCTACAGATTGAGACAGCACAACCCTAAAGACCACACTTGAGCTTAACATCTTTGCTGGCCAGTTCCACATCACAATAGCTTTCTGCAGTTCTTTTAGTATGTATTGAAAGTTTCTGTTCCCTGTGACAGTTGTAAACTGTCCAAACAGAGGACTTATCCACCTCCATAGAAGAACATCTGCTTGACTTCCACACAAAAAAGGCCAACAATGTCTTTATCTGTCATTCTTATTTTCCATCCCTTACCTGTAATCTTATTGTTTAATTTTCCCCTCATCTGACTAATATAACTTTTAAAATTTCTATGCTACATCCTATGTTTATGTAAAGTCTAATTTAGATGGAAATGCCTTTATTCTTGACCTCTGTGCACTGCCTCAGTGCTGGATACCAAGATAGTAGTTTCATCATTTTAGTCAGATGGGTGCTCAAGAAAGAATTTATCACTCTGGTGCACCTGGACTTCTCAACATTAGCACTGTCCAGTGGAGGATTCTGAAATAAACTGGAAACAGGAGAAAGGAAAGATCTTGGAAGAATCTAGAAATGGAAACAGATGTGCAAGAGACATTATAAAAATATTCAGGTGTTAGGTCTAGTTTAAATGTCTTCCCCAAAACAGCATTGAAAAAACACTGACCAATACAGACTCCACTGTTTCTGTTTATCTTACAAACATTGTTGTGCTAGAATCAAAATATTAAATATTCAGTTCAGACCAACTCCAGCTGATACTTAAGATGAACCTGAATATCACTGGGTTTGCCTAACCTGTATTCCTAATGTTGTTTGTTCTAAGTCAGCAAACCCTCATTTCTATAGGGAATGTTTGAACTTAAGTCCTAATCCTTATGAACGACGGCAAGAACACATAAGAGTGGGAATCGTAAATCTAAAGCCTTTTATTTTATTTTTCACTCCCTGATAGTTCCATAGCTCTAAGCATTGTGGCTTCCACAGAGGGTAGCATCACATTGCCAGCAGCATACCTAATTAATTCCTCCTCTCCTGTTCCATGTAGCTTCCTTGACCCCCATCCAACTGACCTATTGCTTCTCTTCAAGATAGGCTAAATTAATGATGATGAAATTAAGGAAGAAGTGAATTATTTAATTCCATAAAGTATCAAAGCTTACATGATCCCAGCACTGACTAGGCCAGAAGGATCAGTCCATGCCCTTGGGATTGTTATTCTGGTCTCCTCCCTGAGTTCTCATCAAAATCAATGGGAATTTAGCCTGGTCTTCAGTGGGTGACCTTTTAATTCTCAAGAGGTGCATAACTCTTGGCATTTACTCTGTGCAGTGTCTTTCATGAGAAAGGCTCAAAATATCTCTCTACACCAAGTCTCACAATATCCTCAAGGGGAGAGTAAGCATTATCCTCATTTAATTAATGCATTGCCAAAGGGTAAAATACGAACTATAGGAGGCTGATCCTTCAAGGTGCATGGCTTGCTCATATTCTGGTGAAGCTGGTGGGGAGATGAACACACTGAGCACCAAACAGGATTACGCCTTCAAGACCAAGGTCGATTTTCAGACCAGATATTCTTGTCCAACTTGCTTCATTTTAAGTTTGCATTCAGTGTCTTCACCCACTGCTGCATCAAGATCCAAGTGATAGAAGAAATATTTCAAACTAATTTGTTTGTGGTGGTGTGTGTACAAAAGCTAGCCAATCCTGAAGCACATCAACCAATGCACCAGTTTTGTCCTATCAGTCACCATAGCACACCAAGCAGAAAAATTCACTAGGAAGCCACCAACGTTCACAGGACTGGGCTTTATTCCTGCACTGGTCAGGGCTTGGCATATGGACTTGGGGTAAGTCACCACTTTCAGATCCTCTCTTCAACTCCTAGCTATTGTCCTGACATTAATTATGATTATCTTACTATCAGCAATTTGCTGCCTAAAAGTAAGCAAGCAGGAAGAGAAACAGAGCCATAGAGAAGCTAAATAATTTCTAAAGTCATGTAGGATGTCTACTTAGCCAGGGAATTTAACAGAGTTGACTGGGATCTTTGTGGAATTAAAATTCTGTCCATTGGACCATAAGGAAAGTACAAAGATGTAAACTTCCCTCTGATTATTCTCATCTGCCACCCACCTTTACCTGCCTGCTTTTTGATCATAAAGCTGCTTATTTTCTTTACATCTTAGGTGCCTTCCAGCCTTTCTCTACTTTTGAAGAAGATTTGATGTCTTGATTGAGACTCATAATAAATGCGTAAGCAGGCAGATCTCTAAATTATCCTAAAACTCCTGATAGATGCATTGTCATAAGAAAATAAGGCAGCAGTGGGCTTAAAGAAACCTTTACCGTGACGCAGACCAACAGCCAAATGCCCAGTTACACTAAAAGCCAGCATCGGGTTTTTTTCTTCATAGCAGCGTTAAAACAGAATTAAGCTAGCATATCACTGAAAATAGGATCTCTCCTAGGGGGGATAATGTCTACCATCATCTCAGAGCAATTTGCTGCTCTATATTCAAAGAACTCCTGAGTTTCTACAATAGGCAGTCTAATTGCAAACATTTGGTGTTAATGTTTGATGACTAGAAGCACAACAAATCCAAGGTGTATTTCAGAACAGTATGTGTGTTTTCTTTGCTTCAGGGGCTGGACAAGACATCCATTAGAAGGTGATGAGCTACCTGCAATCTTCTTGGAAGGTTTTATGACTGTACCAGGATTTAAAGAGGTGCTACTAAATGCACCTCAAATAGGTCCAGGTGTGAGACCAAGTCACATACAGGTACTCTGACAAAGTCACTTTGAACTGGAGAACAAGGATTTCAGGAACTGAAGCCAAATAAATGTGGCAATGAAGAGGAGGGACAAGTCGGTAAGTCAACCACCAGTTATAAAACTACTGAGCACGTGTGCTGAAGGTGATTGCTATCAACTGGCCTGAACTGTCTTTAGCACAGCCTTGAAAATGTTAGTGGTGAAGAAAGTGTGTTAAAAAAGCACCCTAAAAAATGTCAGCTTGATTAATGCCAAAAATTTTCTTCAAAACTTTATTCTCCAGTTGTGTGTTCATGTTCTCTTTGTCCACAGCTGCAGGTTCCAATAAAATGAAGATGCTGTTACAACAAATCTCTGCTGTTAGAACTTAAAAGTTGTGCTAATAGCAATGAAAATATGAAATTCAATGTTTCTGGAATGTTCAATTTTTTTATTTTTTTTTTTAAATTTAATTTAAGTAATTCTCTCTAATCTTTTCCTGGTGTATCAGCTATTAAACACATATAAAGAAATAAAGTNTATTAAACACATATAAAGAAAAAAAGTGTATTTTGAGAAAAGTTTTTTTTTATTTTCTTTTTTTTTTTTTTTTTTAACTCAAAATTCCTTGAGCAGGCTACCATACTAGTACACGATTAATACATGGAGTTTGTAAAGGAAAAGGACTCATGCAAATCTTCTGACAGAGAATTTTCCTTGGTTCTTAAGTATTCCTCAGTGCATGCTCCAAACAAGTGCCACTGTTATAAGCCTATAAACAACATGACCCATAAAAATTCAACACTAGCTTCTAGTTATATATTGTTACTTACTATTTTCTTTATTATATTAGACATCTCCCATGCTCCAGGTATTTTACAGCTCTTAGGATAGTTCATGCAATTTAAATATATGTAGTGATTGTACTGAGTTCTCATTCGGGAAAGGAACTATAATCTATCAGAAAAAAAGCTAATTACAGTTTATCCCATTGATTTATATCTCCCCAAGCTTCCCCTCCCAATTTTTTTGTAAGTATTAAAAACCTTAGGTTGTAATTTTGATATATGCTGCTAGATAGATTAAATACCAACTAATTCTCATATAAAACTGGTAGTTTGATCAATACAGCAAAAAGCTTCATTCTTCACATATGTATTTCTCAGCTTTAGAACTATCAATTTTAATCTCACAAATTGGGATTAGATAATAATCAGGAGAGAAGTTCAGCCCCATGGAATTCAGCAAAACCTCCTGTTCAAATTCTACAGAGAAGAACAGTTGATCCCTCATTGGAATAAGAAAGATGGACTGGATTAACTAACCTCTCCAGATTCTGTCCAAGGCTACATCCTACCCTTCTATCAACCCCTTGCCTTCCACTGTCTCCCTCTGTTCCCTCTCTAGGAAGTAATCTCATCCGAACAAATGTGAGGGAAAACACCCAAACAAAGTTAGAAAAGGCAATTTTCCAGATTATTTGTTTCCCGGGCTAGAAACACAAGAGAAGACATTGGAAAACCACCAAGAAGGTTTGCCCTCATATTCTGCAAGGAACTGAGCAAATCTGTTTTGCCCTTCCTGTAAGACACAAATGGATTTCTCACCGAGTGAGTCATTTCATTTCCCAGATAGCCCCAACGTCCTTCTTATGAAGGAGGGCACAAGAGAGAAGGGAAAAAAAACATAAATAAAAATCACTTCAGCAGCAACGGGTGTGATATGGGAACCTGATTAGAATGTCATAACGTAGCCCTGATACAGGAAATTAAATAGAATAGAGAGTAAGCAGCCTACAAAGATTCTGGTTTCAAATAGCATTTATTGTCACACTGAAAATAAAAGGAAAAAAGCAGGCAAGCAACAGAGGTGCTGGATCTCCAAATGGTTTTCTACAATAACTTTGAAGAAGGTCATACGAAGAAGAGAGGAAACTGAAGCCCTTTCCCCCACAAAGGAAAGTAAGTGGGTGACACTATGCTAATGAAGACCATTCACTCCCAGGATGAGTCATTCAGTAGCAGCAGGGTCTCTGTCCTGCCTGTTGATTCATATTCTTTTCCCCCTAGCATCAAGAAGTCGTCTTAAATGGGTTGGCTGGGTGACCTACCCACTAACAAGTTTGGGTTTGATTTTGTTATTTATATGGTATTAGCATAGTGTCACCCTCAGGAGATTTTCCCTTCATTGGTGTCTCTGTTCCTCAGTCTCTGGGTTATCTTCTGTGGGATGGGATGGAGGAAAGCTTGAAGCAAGACATGATGCCAGAAGAACTACAGCAGAAACAAGCCACGAGCAGGCAGTGTATCTTTTGGTGGGAAGGTCAGCTTGGCCTCCACTTCACAGTATAAAAATTAAGACAGCCTTTTTTTTTTTTTT
>VWZF01001134.1:732043-776599 GCA_013396755.1 Sclerurus mexicanus
CCGCAATGATATTGATATTGCAAAAGCAACAAAAGTGTATTCTGAACAGATCAAAATAAGATTTTTATCTCTAGAGGGTAAGAGACTTGTTAATTTCTTGGTGGGCTGGGCAAAGCAATGAGATTCATATTGTTGTAATTATTAATTTCTTTGGCAAAGCGCTAAATCTCCAGGTACTTCACGTATTGGCTACGTTCTTTTTTGTATTTCCAGCAAAGCTATTAATTTAATATCATCTTCTCATATGAAAGAAATCTGAATGGAATTAAGGATGCATGATCACAGATAGGAAAATGAGCAGAGACAGGAAGAGGGACAGAGAGAAAAAAATAAAGCTCTGATAGTTTATTCTGCCCAGAAACACCAGTGGAAAAGTGTTCTACTTCTGTTAATTTGTCCTTATTTAGGTAGATTTTTCATCCTGATCAAAGCCATTTTTCACTCTTTGGTTGTGCCAATGAGTAGATATTGGCTGTATCAGACCAGAAAAATATTCTCTAGAAAGGGATATTCTAAAAAGATGGTATTTATCTAGAAATAGCACATGCATGCAAACATACCCACTCTGAATACAAACATGCACATATAGAATTTTCTGTCTGAAAAGCTTTGATTCCTTCTAAGACACACTAGGATCAAGGACTTTGTGACTGCAGATCAGCCCCCAGCTGTAATTCTTCCTGAGGAAGCTGCCCTGTTACAGCCTGGACAGAGAAAGGAAAGCTGGACAGAGGATCACTTGCAGGAAGTCACCATCACTGCCTTTCCCTGCACTTCTCCCCAGGCAACAAACTTGATCCAGGTCCCTTTTCCTCTAACTGTGATCTGCTGTGACCCCTTATGGAAGGATGGGACCATTAAGGAAGGTCTGGGACCAGTAGAACCAGTTTGGGAAGATTGCAGAATTGAACGAGGGGAGCACATTGCAACAATGTCTGTACTCTGTACTCCAGGTACAAGAGTGGGGCCAGCAGGGAGGTAAATCCAGACTCACTTCATCCAAAGCAAGTGCCACCAGAAAGGAAAAAGGTATCCCATTATGTGACACACTAACAGCAGTGTGACACTTTTAGCAAAAGTCTGAAAAAAATCTTTAAGTCCCAATTAAGGGATTTGCTCAGCCCTAAATTTTTATTTTTTGTTTTAGTGAAAATGCCAAGCTGATTGTGCCAGGGGACAAGCCAAAAGGTTTTGCTTTTAATCTTCTTTTTTTTTTTTCTTTTCTTCTTTTTGCTTGCTCAGTGGTATTCATAAAGCATTACCACCTAGGGACAGGTTGCAAGGGGTTCAAATGTGATGATAGTTTCCATATCACTACCTGAGACTAGGAGAGGCCAAGGGGGAACGTGCTTCCTACTGAGCTTAATATTTTCAAGGAACAATGCCTGTTACAAACCCACAGTGCCGCTGGGCCCCAAATTCTCCTTTTATTAAGAATCAGTCAATGCAGCTCCACCTTGGGAAAATTCAGTCTCCAAGCCTCAGCCATGAGCCTTACTCAGAAAAGGGGGTTCTTGCCATGCCTTTCTGGTTCCCTCCTTTGCCCTCACTGCAGCAGACCAGGATGTTAATTGGAAAAGCAAGGCTAATTAAAACCAGAGAGGCAAACGAAACTGTGAGGGGAGTAAACGGAGGGTGAGGGGGAAAGTTAAATTCAAGCACATAATAAAGAACCATTCTGCCCTGCTGTTCCTAGGAGGGATCTCATAACAGTGGTGCAACAGCCCAGAGGCTACAAGGAAAAAAATTAAGCTACTGTGTATAACAATGAAAACATCAAACCCTTTGTGTACCATCAAAATGGAAACCAAGAAATAAAGTTAAGATGCTAAACATGTGTTTGAAGAGCACTGAAGCATGCGGCATGTATTTGACTTCCACCTTCTGGGGAGTGCAGAGAGGCATGACTGAGATCTATTAAATCCAATGATGGCCAAATGCTCCTCAGGTGCACACAGCTCCAGTCAGGGCACAAACTCTGAAACACAGACACACAGATTTTAGAGAGTCATGCCACCAGGCAAACATGCTGCCTCACTGCAGAGAAGTATCCGTCACCTCTTGGGAGAAGGTGTCATCACCTTTCTCACTGAGGATACTTACGAGATACTACATATGCTCATCCTTTGACCGAACACTTGCCTCTCTCACTCTGGGACCAACCTGGGACCCACCCTCCACAGCAGGGGAGTGCCTTCACATGCAAGGCTGTTGCACAAGGCCTGAAGTTTAAAACAAATCTCTCCGTACAAATGTGACATCTCAATACCTCACAGCCACCAATGCATTGGTGTGGAAAGCTTGTGGGTAGAAAGTCAAATCAGCAAGGCCCAGAAAAGGTGAGTAACAGAATTTAAAAGGTAAGATCAGAGATCGTTTTTCTCCTCAATAATCAAAGAACTTCTTTATGCCTAACTTCTCCAAGGATAATAAGATCAGGCTAAATCTCAGGTAATGCAGAAACTTTTCTTTTTTGTCTGGCAATTCAAAGAGGCAGCAGAAGGAAATGGGCCAGGACTGACATTCTCATTTCCTTATTTGCACACCCCTCCTCCAGCAGCATTGTGAGAATTTCACATCTTTTGTAGATTCCCCAAGTGTGCTCAGGGTTGTTAACCACTTTGCTGGTTTCACACAGAGCTCAGTGTTTTCTGCCAGTCATTGGATGCTCCACATCCCAACCTGCACAGGTGAAGGAAAAGCTTGTAGCAGTAAATATGGAGAGGGTTGTATTCTTGACCACTCTTTCTGCAGCAACCCAGAGATCACTACCCCTTCAGAAATACAGCTTTAGACTCATTTAAAGGCCATTCAGACACAAGGAAATTTAAACTTTCTCAAGAAAATCCAAAATCCATAGGAATATAATCAAGTTGCTCAATAAACAGGTATGAAAGACTGTTTTACTCCTACAAGGCCACTTTAATATCAGCTGAGAAAGAGACCTGAGTATTTGGAGCACACACAAAACACCAAAAGGAAAAAGAAATGTACAAGTCCCTTTTCTTTCTCCTCCTCTCAAGCTAACTTTTGTTATTAGTGTAAAAAATTACCTCATTAATTGGCTGTGTGGAGGAACACCATTCACAAGATATTTAGCTACTGAGAGTAGGAAAAAAAGAATGATAAAGCAATATATATTGAGAGATTGAACACTATTTTGCATCACAAAAGGCTTTGGGGTGGGAGGGTACAATAACTTGCAGCATTTCTGTCCTCACACAGTCAAATCACCCTTCCCCAATGTGCTTCATCAGCTTACAAAGAGTTCCTGTTTCTAAGGGATTTTGACCTCCATCTCTTTGTTTCTTCACCAGGATCACAGTAAGTGTGATAGGACCTTAAGGACAAAGAGAGGAAAATAAATAAAAGAAGGCAAGGACAATTGCAGAGCGGCCAGTGTTAATGTCACCATATAAAGGGTCTGTCAGCATTTCCATTAGAAACTCCTATTTTCAAAGGTTTATAACTTGGCCATAAAAATTCACTCTGAGCAGCAGCTGGAAACTTGGCAAACAAAATCTCACTCAGCTTCAATTGATTTTTCTTTTTCTTTCTTTCCCCCTGTTCCCCATCCACCTTCATCCTCTATCTCTCCCCCTTCCCCCCTTCTTTTATCCTCCTTCTGGACTGCAACTTTGGGTTTATTTAACCAAGGGATGCAAGAACAGGCATCCTGTTACACATTGTCAGATGCACTAACACTGCTCACTTTTTGCGTTTTCTGGTCCTTATTGCTTTGTCTATAAGGCCTTCAATCTTTTGGGGCTTTTTGTTTTGCTTCCAGGTATTTTGAATATAGCATCCTCCAAATTTTCAAGACAGACCTCTACTTTGGGCTGACTGCAAGTACCATGTATAAAATACACCAAAACCCTGCAATTTCTTTGAAGAGAAATAATTCATTAAAAAGAAGCTTGTCATGAAAGTGTGTGCTGCAGTCAGTCCTTTGTGGCATGTGAAGTCTGGTCAGAAAGGTTAGGGTAGCTCAGTTAGAAAGAGAAAATTTTGTGTCTCCTGGTCTGTGCTGGTTTTGACCCACCAAATCCCTTCTCCTGTCATACAAAGGGCTCATCTACATGGGATGTTTAAGTGAATATGACAGCAGCCATCTTGGCTGACACCTGAGAGTAAACTGGAGACTCTAAGCATGACGCTGTGCACCTTGAATTAAATTGCCAAGGCGGACGGACCAGGCACAGAGAGGGGATGCATAACATATGCTGAACAGCAGGAAGGCAGCTCTGTAGATATAGGGAGTGACTTGAATTAAATGCAGTTTGCCCCGGTACAAGTCACTCTCCCAACAGCAGCTCTGAATATTCACAAAGAGAGTGAGGGAAAGGCGGAAAGGGAAATAGGTGCATCACTATCACTAGATAGGGAAATTTAAAAAGAAGTCCCAGTGCAGGTAGGTTTTAAGGTGATGTCAAGCAAACATTTTGAAAGCAGAGCAAGGAGACTGAAAAGTGAGACACGAAAGGCTGAGAGTTCAGGTTCAGAAACATCCTCATGTTTGAGATGCTTCTCTGAACTGCCCGAGTCAGCAAAAAGGCGATGATGATGGTGAGACACTGGCCTCTGCCCAGTTTCTATCCCAGTTTTCACTGGCACACAAAATAAAAACAAAAGAGAGATTAAACAAGGAGGAAAAAAGGATGAAATATTGATGGTCTGAATTTTAGATCATCTCTTATCTGTGTGGGGGGCGGATGATATTTATGCTGGATGTTGAATTCCACTGAGTGGTGGGTTTTTTTCCACCGTGTGTCACAATATAATTCAAACTGGACAAAGTGAGATGACAAGATCAAAATAGCCTCAGTGCGATTTATGGATCATCTGAAATATTCAGTGCACTCTTTCTATTTTTACATTAATCTAAGAAAAATAAACAATTATATTAGAAAGCCATAAGGAAATTACATCAGCACAGAAGTAGCCTCTTTATACCATGATCTCATTTTTCAGACTCTGCACAAAGAATTATCTTTAGAGTGAGACATCTCCCTCTGCTTTGTTTTGCACATACTGAACTGCCTAAGAAAAAATTTAGGGCAGTGTCTCTGCCTTCCTTCAAGTATTTTATATTTCTGCATCAGTAAAATGTGAGACATGAGTTTAAATGAGCACAGTTCAAAACTGAACCCAAGCTCTGTCAAAATTAATGTTAAGGGTGTTTTATCCAAATTCAATACAATCATGTTTTGTCAATGTCCTAGGATATAAACCTACTTGCTCAGTGGCTTAGGATTTATCCAATAGAAAGTATGAGCTCATCTAGCTCAAACTTTTATGTCTTGAATGCCACACATGCAACTGAGATAACAATACTTATCTATTCTTTGAAAGAAATGCTGCAAGAGTTGATACTTTAAAGAAAATCTTAAAAGTCAGCATCAAATTAAACAAGAAGACAAATTCAGTTAAAAATCATATGCTTACATTTCTGTCAGAGTATGTAAGCTCAGCAAATGCTTGTTTTCCCCTATTAGAGTAGCGGTGTCCCCTAGCAGCAAAAGAAAGGGTAAGCAAATAAAATGTCAGAAGAGAATTGGGGCTGCAAGGAAGCTCACAGAGAAAAGAAGGAACACAGTAATTAGGAGAAGGACTTAGGGAAACAGTTACATCATCCCATGGAGTAAGAGATCAAGTGGAAAGGAGAGGAACCAGGAGAGACTCTGTTTTTGATGTTTTTAATTGATGCAATGCATGGCTGATGCCTGAAGATTTGCTACCAGTTTTGTTATTCTAATTAGCGAAATGTACAGACAGGCAAACCAACATCAAAACCCTGATCCATAGCCGCAGACCTCAGGCAGCTTCAGCAGCAACTGAGGAGATGCGTAAAGCACCGTGACACCAAACACCTACACACTGGGGAAAAAAAAAAGAAAAAAAAAAGAGATTTATGGGCTAGCATGTGAGACTGGCAGGGAGACTGTCCCTTATTGTGGGACAGAGGCATCTTTGGTGAGCTGCAGCTTCAGCAGTAGCAGAACGAGGCTGAGAATTAAAAGCACAGGCACACCACTACTGGTTTAATCCTGCACTTAGGGCGGGAAGGGTGGTGTGTTTGCACTTTTTTTTTTTTTCCCTCTCCTTCTGACTGAGGTTCATGAATATGTTTGATATGTAGATGTAGATTTATATCAGTTAAGATAGGCTAAGTAAAGTTATCGGATAAGAGAGGCTAAGGAGGTGTATGGTTAGGGATTAGACTGTGATGATAAATGGTAATATGCTATCGTAATTAAAGCATATCTCATGTTAAAAAGGACTGGAATCTGTTTGACTGGTAGATAGGGGTTTGGGTCTATTTACAGTCCAAAGACACATTTAAACTGCTGAATCTGCCCGTTCCAAGTAGATCCTTTGACTGTGTGATAAGCATGTTTTTCATTTTCTTACTGACTCCTCCTTATTCAGGGCACATCCTGCTTTCTGAAGGAATAAGATTTTTTCTTTGTGATTGCTATCCAGAAGTTGAGCCTGGCAAATGTGACCTAGTTTTGTAAATATTTGACCTCTCTATCCCCTGCACATCCCACCCTCACCATCCTCTCTCTCTCCACACAAACCTCCAGTGAAACACCTTCCTCATGTTTTCATCTCTTGTGGGGTAGGAAAAGGGCAGCACAAACCAAAAAATTGCACACAAAAAAATAGTGGTGCTGATGTTTTCCTTTGAGAGTATTCACTTTACAGTTCACAAAATGGCTACCAAGCTATAAAAACATCATCGAGGGATTTAAGTACATCATATATATATATCAAGACAAAACAAACTTGGATATAACTGGGTATATCACAGTCCCAAGAAAATGACTTGAGGCATTGCAGCTATGTAGGAAGCTAATCTTGGTATCATATTATCCCAATTACCAGTTTATTATTTCTTCCGCTTCCATTCAGAGATGGATTTTCCAGTCTGATAAAGCATATGCCAACTTGAAATTAGGAACTGGAGCTATTCACATGTAAGAGCTGGACCTGAAAATTATTCTTTGACATCTCGAGTTTGGACTTATTTCAACAAAAATGAACAGTTTTCATAGCCAGTTTTTTGTTCGGTTTGGTGGGGTTTTTGGGGGGGAGAGGGCTGGGAGGAGGGGAGTATATTTTGATCATTCACAGAATTCCTCAAATCAACACTAATATAAACTCTTCTAATGACAAGCTCGATCCTCTGTAAAGGTTTCCTACGCTCTTTCACCCCAATCTTCCCAGCATTCTGACTTCTTTCTCCCCTTAAATGTCTTCATGAAATTCCATTAATTTTGTTTAAAACCTTCATCTCACCCCTCTCCCTGAACAGCAGTTCCCTCACATAAATACCACAAAATGCTGAATGCATTTTTTTTTCTGAGAAATGATTTAGACCATTGCTAAAAGGTACAGCATGGCATTTGGGTTTTTCCAGTTTCTCTGGATTCATGCTAACTCATAGGACACCACTCCCAATTAATCTTATAGTTTTAGCTAAACTCCTATCAGTGCCCAGCATAGAATAACTGTGCCTAGGATGTGGGCACTGCCCTATCCAAGCCTCACCACATATCAGGTTACACGTCTATGGGTCTATGCAACATATTCTCAGTGGATTACTAAGCATCTTTGAATCAAAGCCCCTAACTTATTCTAGCAGTCTTAGCATCACCTCAAAATACCTTCCTGTAGGAAAAAATGAAGCTGCCTGATGTGATTACTCATGGTAGAAACAGGAACACCATGATCAAGGAGACCAGTACGGAGTGCAGGACTGAGACAATGAATTTCAGGCAAAGTGGTGCCAGATGACTTGCCTTCCTCAGCCTGGCATTCAAAAACAGAGCAGCAGAGAGTTATCTGACCTCTGAGAAGAATGCCTTAGACACAGGACCTTATGGACATAATCACATACGGCTGGTTTCTCTGCCTCCAGCTTCCACCATGTCCCCCAGGCAAAAAGCATTCAGGGACATAACCCCATTCACTTACTCAGGGGAAATTCTGCATTCCCAAAAATGCAGATCACAATGAGATTCCTTCCCAAAACAGAAAGTTCACAGGATCCCTTGGCACCTATAATTTCACAGACACAAAGGGAAAGAGCAGGAGAACGCAGCTGTATCCACCAGCACAGATTATTATAATTTCAAATAAAAAAACCCAAAGGCCAGCCAAACACTCTCTGGACATCCACATTTGTATGGTTTATGGCAGGTGCAAACCTAGAGGACACTAAAAAAACCCAAACAAACCATCTAGCTCTTAGAAGATATGTCCAGAGCTTATTGTCTTTCGAATAACATCATTGCCTTCATTACACTGCATTTGCCTTATGAATTGTCTTTCCCAAGTACCGTTCTTAATTTTTTTTACCTCCTCATCTTTCTTTTTTGTTTCCCCAAAATTGGGAGACTTAAGCCCTTGACCACTGGTTACCATCAACATTAGTGTCACCTGTGGCACTTCATACAAGTATCAGAGAAGAATATTATTAATTATTATGTTTTTCATGCTTTACTGTATTACTGTGGGCTCCATGAAGAGTTAAACTCCTTTGCTAGAAAAGATGTGTAGTTAAATTTGTGTGGGAGTCTAATATATTCACAGCCTCAGACAAGTTTCATGTGGCATCTCACAAAGCCCCACATTCTTTAGGAGCTAAACTTACAGCAAACAGGTTTACCCTCAGCACGACCAAGTGAACCACTGTCTATTAAGTGATAGTTCTGTAACCCACAGGGACACAATGGAAGGTCTACACATCATCCAAACAGACCCAGTGCAGCCTCTTCCACAGGCAGAGAAAGCCAGTGATCTCACAGCTGACAGTGAACACGTGTGCTGTAGGCAGCTCTCAAAAGGTTCCTGTGCCTGTTGGCTACCAAGGGTCATCAACCACAGACTGGCATCTGTTTTTGAGTGGTCTGAGTATCCATCCATGCAGCTCCCATTCCCTCTCCAGTGAGCTGACTACCTGGAGCAGTTAATGATCCCTCCTGTCCACTGCACCAAGGACCCTGACTCTTTACCAGAACAGCACTGACTCTGCTCCGACATGCAGAAGGTTCACATCCAGCCTGAACTCTCCAAGCAGGACAATGTCAAGACCTACCACAGTACACACTTACAAGTGCAGAAGCAATGTGCATGAGGATGGCTTCCTGCAGAAAGACACAAACAGTTACCTAAAGGTTAAGTGACTTATTTCAGAACTTGATGCATTTGCAAGAGACATTTAATGCTAGGAAACAGCTCCTATTTCCTCCTTAATAGGAATGAAAATTACTGTCTCTATCACTAACCTGAAAAGATACTGGAAACTCTAACCCTGGAGCAGGGTTCCCTTTTTTTCGGCTGTGAATATTTTTGTCCACACTTCATTAAAATGTGTGATTGTGAAAGGAAAGGCAATAGAGGAGCACTGGTACTTCAGCATCCTTCAGAATAGCAAGGACTTTGAAAATTTCTGTGTCCAACTCAATTAATATGGACATGCACAGGGGCAGCAATTTAGGTGTGGGTTTATGTACAGCTAGCTAGATGCAGATATCGTCACAGTAAGCTTGCATGTAGATATAAATTTATCTATGTGTGTGTATGTATATATATATAATTTTCAAGACAGATAAAATGCACACAGCTGTTAGCAGCTGAAGCAGGCCTTAATTACACTCAGGTTGTCATGGCAATGCCTGACAAGCTTTGCCTTCCTGGATGGGAGCGTTTGCCCTCTTGGAGTTTCAGCGTACCAAGAGAGAAGTTCTAAGGGAAATTAGAATAAATCACACAACTTTCCCTGGCCTTTGTGCCTTCCTGCCAAGGCAAAAGGACTAGGAAACAACATTGCTCCACAGGCTTGACACATCAGAACAAGGCAAAGAGTGAAGAAGTACAGGAATTTAAAAGATGCCGGCACTTAAAATACTTTGTTTTGCCGAGAACTAGCATCCAGCCTAAGATTTCAAAGCATTATCATAATTATTTTTTAAGATATGTAAGGCATCATTAATGACAATAAGTCTGGTACATGAAATCATTGCTGATAATATCTGAGCTTTTCTTTCTTTTATTCAAGTAAGGTGACTGGTGGAAGAAGGCTGTTACCCATTTCACTCATCACCTTTCATCAAACACGTGGCAGAGTCAGAAATGGAACTTAGGTCAGTTCTAACTTTAAGTCCATACACTCTGCTTAAGGGCAGCTGGTTTGATACATACTCATTGATGTCTCATTGTCTCAGCTCTTGCCTTTCTCTTAGTGAAAATAAAATAAGCCTCTGTTTTCCCTTCAAACGCTTTATGAAAGTAATTATTCCTATAAATAAGATCACATCCAGCCTTCCCCCTTCATCCTTCCCATGTCTAAAAATGAAAAAAAATAACCCAAGTGGGAGAAAACACATCTAAATCCCCACACATCAAGGCTGATTTAATTCATCTGGCTCACATGCATGTATTCCTGAATAGATGGCAAAATAGTAGTGCTACGATGTGCAACTTCAGCAACAAATATCCATCTCAGAGTGGTTTCACCATGTTCAGGTATCACAGAGGGTGAGTCAGTGGTCTAAACTTTGACTTTAAGTTTGATTGAGTCAACATAGACTTCTTTTATAGGCAATGCAGACCAACAGGTGAAGGACAATGCATCTGTGAAGGTGCCTGTCCCTTTCCTGGCTATAAAATGAGTCCAAGAGAGCCCATTCATGCATGGACAGTTTGCTTTCAAACTCTGGAGACTGGGCAACATGAATCTCCCCAAACAGCTCTTCAAAAGCTAACTAACATACAAGTGTCAGCCCTGCTTAAATCATGCAGAAGTGGCTCAAGAGCTCTTGCAAAAAAAAAGGATGTTAGCAATGAAGAATTCATGTGTTTGTACAGCAGGCCTCCAAACACTGCTGTAATACATCTAAGAAAGAAGAACTGAAAATCCTAATGAAAGGAAATTTGCATACAAATGAAAGTTATTTTTGCATGCACTATTCCCCCACCTCCAGTTTCATTCTCTTCTCAGAACCTCAAGGATGCATAAGACACGAGGAATTACTGCTGGACAGAAACCTTGTTTCCATTCCCACAAAGAGAAGAAACAGCAAAATTTCTCACAAAATGTGCTTGGCTATTTCGACGCATTGATGAGTTTAAGGAAAAGGGAGACAAAAAGACTTATCTCTTTTTTTTGTAACTTAAAAAAGGGGAAGACTAAATAATAAATAAATAAATAAATAATAAACTGGAAAGTCAAAATGCCGCAGTTCAGAACACTGAAACATAAATGAGCAAGGGGATAATCCCTCTTAGCCTCCCCAAAATTTTCAAATGGCACAATGTTGTAAAAGGTTTTAATGCAAGATGACATTTTTACATTAGAACCTCTCTTTAAAGCACAAAAATATTTTTATAAAAAATATTATTCTTTTTTACTGAGCACTGAATGAGTGTTATTTTGTATCTGACGGATTCTCACATATTAACTTTGAGCTTTTTGCATCATCCTTTCCTAGGAACCTATGTTTCTAACTTTCACTTCTCTCTCTCTCTCCCCTCCTCCCCCACTTTAATTTTATTATTATTTTTTCTTTCATTTCATAAGCTCTTAGCTTTTTAATATGAGAGCCTTTTATTTCTATAAAACTGCAGCTGCTTTCATTTAGTTTTATGGATTTAATGTATTTAGAGCTTCCAAGAGAAGCTTGGAGCTGGCGGTATTATCCAGACATTTGCTGCTTAGTGCCTTTTCTAATGACAAGACTTATCTGATTCAGAACATTTCATATCTGTAGAAAAATTAATTCTCTCTCCCTTTGTCTTTAGGCCTCAAGATTTAATTTGTTCAGGGGATTCTTTCAGGCACTTTTTTTTTTTCCCCCCTCTGCAGATACCCTGATGACTTACTTCCAATGCTGAAGTTGTTCTTCCTGCTGGCATTTTAGTCTGAACCACTTGGAACTTGGTACTTGTATGTTTTCCCATCACCATGGCATTTGAGCTGTTTTCAGTATTTAATGTATTTTGTCCTTCTGCTCCATGATGTAGAGGTTGCTGTTCTCACCATCTTATATACACGAAAATGAAGCTAAGTGGGAACTAGAACTTGTATCTATAATTGCTCTATATTGATTTCAGTATGAGCTACTCATCTCAAATACTCTTCTGAATGGAACACAAAGTGTTTTGTTCTAGGCTGAAGAGGAAATTTGTTGAAGGAGTGGAAGTGAACTTGGACACAATATTAAGGTCGCCGCCCTTTCTATGGGTACCACACACCAATCTATGGTATGGTGTCCCTGGAAATGTTTATGTCAAGTCAAAAAAACACATCCATCAGAAAAAAACTGGTCAAAGAATGGTTGAAACTTTTTTTTTTTTTTTGAGAAACATAGTAAAGCAAACTGTGTGATTTAAGACAACTCCAGAGATCAAATTAGGTGAGCTAAAGCTCTTCTGTGCTAGTTGCAGGTGGACAGAACATGAGGCAGCCCATCAGAATTCACAAAACCCCATGTTCTTTTTGTGGGTTTGATTATTAGAGAAGTATATTCATTTAAGACTACTTTGTTCTCTCATCAGAGTAACCCAAGGACAGCAGCAGGATGCTAAGACATGGACCAAGACTTTGCAATTACTGAAACACCAATTTAGTTATCACTTGCTATTACTCTGTCACCTCTCTCATGCAGGAGAAAACTGCACCTGTTCAGAAGCAGTTATTACCCATATCTATTTTCTCTATTTCATCTCTCTGCTTTTTGTCCTCTGCAATAACTCCTGAGGACCTTTAGAAGGCCTCATACTAGCCTTCTTCTTCACCCCATCTATTAACCTGATCAGCAATGAAAAAGTTCATTGCAATATTCATCCATCATTTTTAGGCTTTATGGTTAATATCCTTTAATACATTTATGGGGAATTCACGCCTTGCAGAAGTACCATTTCTAATCACTTAGGACAGTTCACTGTCTTTCTTAGTTAAACCATTCCTGCATTTTTCTTGCAGTATTAAGAACTAGACTGCAGGCCCCTTACGTACCATTTTCAGATATTTATTTTGTGCACTCTTTTAAAAACAAAACCAAACCAAACCAAATCAAAACTAAAACAAAAAAACAAAATCTCATATATATTGAAAGATTATTAGTTTTGCAATCTAAGCCTTAAAATGCGTATATTAAACATTGAAAATAAAATCAGCTACAATTACATTTGAATTTAAATTTCTGAACTTGTGAAATTATTGTAAGAATGATATTGAGGAAAAAAGAAACCAGTCCCAGGACAACAAACTTTTCCTAAAGTCATCAAAACTTTACTCTGTGTCTTTCAAGTAAGTTATGTGTATCTTTTCCTTTTAATAAAAATGGAAACTATATTGAGACCTGAATTTGGGGTGACTGGGAATGGGACTGGGTCTAGAGATCAGGAAACTACAGCAACAGCAAAATAAATGTCAGTGGCTTCCCCGCCCCCATTAAGACTTCCAGAAAAATAAACTTTAAAATATTAAGAACATAAGACTTACTGAGAAGGAAATACATTCTCATATTTCGTTTCCATTTGTTTAAAGATCTGAGGGGGAAAAAACCAAAACTGCCTATACATCAAAATCCTGTCATCTCTATCCCTTTAAAATCTCATGTTTATGAGGCATTTCAATAAAATGAAGAGGAAAAGACTTGCTTCTTTGCTAAAGAACAAAGCCACAGAAATACCTTCAGGTATACATACCATAAGGCAGCTAAAGGGCACCTCTCAAACCCTACTATATGCATTCCCATGCACCTACTTTCAGGACTTTTGATGGGAAAGCTTATAAAAAGCTTGTGTTGTATCAGTTGATAGGGGCAGGATAGTTACAACTGCATATGGTACCATTCTTGTAACAGGGGAAAAGACAAGGGACAGGTATGAGGCTGGCTTTGTATTTCCCGAGTGCCACAAGACCATTAAACATTAAGTATATGTGTTAGATGCCTCACTGACCACTGAAAAAACATTGTGCTAGGTGCTGCACAGGGGCAGACAGCATCTTGAAGAGCTTATGACCCAAAAGGTAAGGCAGCAAAAAGAAGTGGTAGCAAAAGGAAGTGACAGCAAGCAGCTTTTCAAGGATCACAGAAAAAAAGATCAAGCAGAAGATGAAGTGGAAGAAAACCCCACTTTTCAGCCTAAGGGAATCACTGAGTAATGTGTAGCGAGAAACAGTGCCCCTCTGGCTGCCAACTCTACATATGGCACCTTTCCTGCACACACAAGTTTGAGGAGAACTTGTGCAGGGAAGTGTTGCTTAAAGTACTCTGGAGAGATGGGCAGCAGAGTACTGTTCTCCAGCTCAGGATGAGACACACAGGAATCCTGCCTGGAAATCCACATAATTAAGCCAACCATGCCTCTTCAGGCCAGTGCTCTACAGTTCCTTCATGCAGGGTTCAGAGGACAGAGAGTTTGCTGTCACAGGAGAGACACAACACAGCTGGGATGGAGGGTCACAGCAGTGGATGTTTGTACACATCACAGACACCCCAGCTCCTCTGAAAACACATTTTCCCTTGTTTAACTCTCCAACAGAGCCACAGACAGAGCTGAACTCCATACGCTCCATTTCATATCCCTTCCCTTATAAACCTTTATTAAGGCTTTATGTTACACAACTATCACCGATACAAAACTATTGCATTTAGGCTTCCAGGAGACTGAGTGCATTAAAACTCCTTGCGTGGAATGGCAGGAACCAATTCCTCATTTTTACTGGCTGGGAACTGAACCTTAATAGGCCACAGAGCACAAAACTCATAAACCACTGGAGTAAGGGGAGGAAGAGAGAGAGGGAATAAAGAGGGAGGAGGTAGAGAAGTTTGTTGCTGAGGTTATGAAATCGGAACATAACAAAAGATGTGAAGCAGGGTGCAGTGAAGAATTCTCTCCACACATGGCAGAGTTAAGCTTGCCACCAATGCCCAGCAGCTGGAGGGGAAACAAATAAAGCAGGACCACGCTCTTAACAAAAGAAAGTGTTCCTTGGCACTGGAACAGCAAAAACCTTCATCTCCAGCCCTGGTGCTCCTTGGGAGAGGTTGGGGATTGCTGGCTCAGGCATGAGTTGCCTTTGCCTAGCAACCAGCACAAAGTCCGTCTGTCAGCTTGGTCTACAGTTGCTTCATCCCGCCTTCCCCCTTCTCCAAGCACAGAGCAGGGTCTCCAAGCTCATTTGTCAGACTTCAGCTCCATCCACCTCTAAGCCCATCTGAAAAGCATATTCTGCTGTACCAACTGCCCGTAGCAAGATGGTTTGGACCTCTGTGCATTTCATCCTGTTCCCCTTTATTTTATTCTGCCTTTGCAACCCTCCATTGGGAAGGTCTTGAAGGAGGGACCACCTGCTCTGAGAAGATACTTAACCCAACAGATTCACCTAGAAGGAAGCACCACACAATCCTGCAACCACTCCTGCCTGGCTATGATGTTAAAGTGCTTGTTCCTGCTGATGGGAACATGTTCTGTGTGCAAGGAGGCTTTTAAAGCAGGATGCAGGACAAAGAAGGGGGGAAAAATCAACAAAACCCACAAATAAAAACTAAAACCAAAACAAAAAAGCCCTTATAGCTGGAAGCTAATTTCTAAGCACTGCTTTCTCAGGTGTATGTCAGGTGCTGTAAATGCAGAAACAACTCTGCAGATTGGAGAGTAAAAGTCAAATCTGCAGCTCGGAACACTTCCCAGTTAAATTAAATTCTGCTACCATTTATTTTGACATGGGAAGTTACTGCTGGGATCCCACCATGCTGCATCACTCTGACCTGAACCACAATGAGCCAGGGATGATACCACTTCCTGGAAGAGCAATAAGTCATTTCACTTCCTTGCCCAAGAAGAGGAATTTATTGGGAAATTAAACAAGCTGAAATGTACAAGACATGCCCAGTAAACACAACTGTGCTCCAGTCAGAGTCAGAAGAATTGGCTGCTCTCCAAAAGTCTGAGCAAGTTAGTCCCTGCATTAGGGTTTCCTCAAGTAAGAATGAAAGATAATCGCCCATTCTGGGCACCAGAGGGATATTTACTTAATGCTTTCTGACTTTGAAAATGGAAAATTACAAGATATATGGCAACAATTACCTTCCAGAACTTAGAGGTATCATAATGCCATTTTTCTAATTACAAATCAGACTCTTAATACCAATGGTCAAAAGGAGCCTGATTCCAGAGTTAAGAGCAATATTAACTAAGCTTACTTTAGGAGCGGCCTGGTATCACATCCCAGCCCACCATCAGGAATCTGCTCCTCTCAACATTAGGTTCCTTTTTAAAAGTATAAATTAATTTTAAAACTTACAGGAAACAATTTTCAATTACAAAATCTATGTGAACTGCGAAAGAAAAGCCGAAATCAAAGTGGGATCCCCCCCCCCGCCCTCTCTTCTAGAAATATTCTTTTCATTTGACAATAAAATACCCTTTTCCTCTGGGAAGGAAAATTGAGCAACGTAGGGAGGCTGCTGGACAGTTCAGCACTCAGGATGTACCAGACCCTGGGAAATTACAGCCACAACTCAGCCTAAACAGAGTGCTACAGGGTGCTGAATTCAGCCACACTAACCCTAGGCCAGTGTTGGCAAGGGTGAGGCAGATGGCGGATTATTCTCACTCTGCCCTGCTGCTTGGGCAGCACCAAATTTTCTCATTGAAAAGCTTTTCTCTATAAAATGGTGGAAGAGACAATAGTTTTTTTAGCATTCTTAATGACATCAAATTCAATTGAAACGAGCTACTTTGTCATCACAGCTCGTTATTGATTGCAAGCTGAACATTCTCGGCAAAACTGGGACAAGCAAGAGTAAATCTTACATAAAAAGCACAGTTCTATTGATCACAGCAGCCGCCACGGGCCCTCCACTGAAGCAACAACAAGCTACTTTAATAAAAATGTAATTCTCTGGTAGAGAGAAACCCATCTGCCTTCCAATCCGCTCTGCATCATACTCTTCCAAACACTCTTAAGAGAGAAAGCAGACCAGTTCATCCCCCTGATAAAACACTATTACTATGCAGTGACACCATCACACTTGATTTAAGTACATCTGGCATTTTCAGGTGTAATGCCTGAAGCAATAATACTAAAAAACCAGAACAACCCTAGTTACGCCCTCTGGGAGTTGCATGTGTGTGAACTAAGTAACTTATAGAATTCCTATTTCCATAGTATCAAGCTCTTTACATTCTGTAATATATTTATCCTCCTACTACTCAAGGGAAGAAGAGATCAGTGCTGTTCCTCTTGCTTTCCCAGTGCTTGCTTAGATCTTCATTTCCTGTGGCATGCAATTTGGAGACCTGAATCTTGTGGGCTTGAAGCTGAGAGACTCAGTCGTGGTCACGATTGCTGTGGCTGAAAGCTGTCTTTGACACTAGTCACAGGTCAGACCCCAGACTCTGCTGGAAGCCATTTGGTCAAACTGAGTGTGATAATTACAGCAGGTGTCCCTGCGGATGTATAGGGACTTCTGTCTGCATTTCTACCACTAGAAAATTACATCTGGGTTTGCAGACACTGCATACACATTTCCTTTACCACCACCCACACTGCCATATCAACATGCACTTTTAGGTTAAACATGGGAAAAAGAAGGCCCAGAACACTGTTTGTTTACTGAACTCCATGAGAAGTCCCTCCCCTCTGTCACAAGCTGGACCCTCTCACAACAAAGGACACACGTAGCTCCTGTGTGGCCATGTGATGCTGGGGACTACAGGGCCTCTGCTCAGTAAGCTGAGGAGTTAATAGAAGCAAAACAAATCCCCCTTATTTGCCTCAGGGTTAAGGGTCAGTGTAAGTAAATCATTAATTAACAGGCTGGCACCTCAGTGCTATTGACAGGGTTTTGTGTACACAGTGGGACTGTGGCACCCCCTGCAATTAAGAAGGCAGTGAACTTTCCTCCTCCTGCTGCCTCCCACTCAGCTTGAGCAGTCTCACTATCCCCTGTCCTCGACAGAGGCTCCTCTTTGTTCTTTCTCTCAGCATAGGGTACCAGCTGTCCTCATGCTTACACTTTTCCCCTGCCCTATCTTCAGAAACCAAGCCTCCTCGTTTTGTTGCTTTCCAAATTCATGCAGCATCTGTTCCTTTAAAACAAAACAAACAAACAAACAAAAAAAAAAACAAAAAACTAATATAAACTAAATTAAACTAAACTAAACTCACTGGCTATGCATCCATCAATATATGCATTTATTTTACCCCCCAGCTCAGGTAAAGATGAACCTACAGTCTTGAAAGATCTCACAGGTCTGTGGTGATAACTCTTCAGCCTTAGAACTGGTAACTCTTCAATCTTAAGACACTATAGAGTCTCAGAGGGAAAAAAGTGTTTTTCAGCTCTTGGTCTCTATATTTAAATAAATATTTGGGATCCTAACACCTTACTAATGACACCTGGATCACCTGGATTTCTTTTTTCTATTTTTTTTCTCCTAATCAAACAAGTCTATTAACAGCCTGGTTTCTATGCCAGATGGGCAATTGCCATATAAAGAGCAGTCATTTCAGAGACTCCACAGTCATAGATCGTCCTAACAATCAGGCCTACAGTGTCAGAGGAGCTACCAAGAAATGCTTTTTACCATTTACTTCACTGAGAAGTCTGCTTTCTTTCTGCTCTTTGGGTTTCAGAATGGTCTTGGCCTGATGTCTGAAGGCCTGAGGTTGACAACAAAGAGCAGCTGCCTCAGAACTACATCACGTCAAGATCGACACTGGTTTCAGAGCTGTGCTTTGAGTCCCAGGGAACTTTGTCTGGAAACCCAAGACCAAGGTTCACCATTTCCAAATGCAGAATTAAACATTTCATCAGTGTTACACAGTGGGACAGTCCACAGTCTGCCAGTTCCCAAACTGCAAATCAGAGACTGTCCTGGCAAAAACTTAATGTATATTTTTGGGGCTCCTAATTGAACACAATAACAGATGGTCTGATCTACTCAAACATTTTCTAAACAAAAGCATCTGAACCGCCACCTTGGTTCACTCCTGAAGAATTGTATTAGTTCTATGTTGTTTTAAGATGTTAGACATAATGTTTCACTTCAGGTAGAAAAGACACGAAAAACACAATTGTAACACAGTAGGAGCTCAGAGCATCCCCCCACCCCAAACACCCACAAATTTCTGTCATATTAATCTGATTTCTACAACAGTTTGCCTCCCCCACCTTTTCTTTTTCTTTTTTTTTTTTACCTTTTAATTTATGAAATTTAGTAAGTGCCCTGTCATTTCTTCATTGTACCTTTGAGAAACTACTTTGAGAAAACAGTACATTAAAGGTCCTGTGGTACAAAGTTGATTAGCTTCCCACAGCACTTTCTAGAGGGAGGAAAAAAAGCACAATCTGCGTAAAGCCACTTTTCTCCTTTTTACTTGGAGGCACTGGAAGGACTGATGAAAATTGGGAGGATGAAAGATGGGGCTGAGTGTCTCCTGAAGCTGTGCAAGGGCTTTGCTCAGATTTTGAGGTACCTTAGCTATGACAGACTAGCATGTCCTCCAGAATTTAGATAACTCATAAGTCTGTCTCGTTTCAAAGCTTGAATGCCAATATATTACTAAGTTTGAAGGTGTTTCCAGTGCATCATAGACTACTGGAACTTCAAGTATGCTGGTGGAATTAGCCTGTCCCAACCTCAGCCTCCCCGCCCCTCCCTTGCACCCAGGTTTTCCCTCTCACTGGACTTGAATGTTTTTGCAAAAAATGCTAATCTTCCCTTGCATACTCTACCTTCATAAGGAGAGTATGTGCACACTGGCAAAATTTCTCTATGCAGCACACTTGCATCCTGGTATTTCTGGTCACCAGGAAAAAGGTTGAGGGAATCAACACTTTCCTCTTCTTTCCAGATCCTCCACTGGTATATGCTGCCTTTGTCTTTCAGCATCCAGTTCACAGCCCTAGCACTAGTTACATGCAAATACCACCCTGTTCGGTTCCCAAATCAAATGGAATGTTAAAAGCAGAAAGCTGCTAGCAGCCAAATTAACAGCACATAATTAGTCTCATGCATAAACCTCTTAAAAAAGTACAGGGCACTTGGTGTCAAGATTAGACAATTAACTTTGTCAGAGCAGAGGAGAATGCGCTGAAACGCTTACATTTGCACTGATGTATAAAGCCTGCAGTTCTCACCGGGACTCGTGCGAGTAAATACTCTAGGTCAAAGCCTTGACAGCCTTATTTAGATTTTGCTCACTTAGTGCAGGCTCTGCTCAAGTAAAGACCACATATAATCCAAGCAAAGACTTCGGTTTGGCTCTGTGTTTTGACAGCCTATAAAAGACCGGCTGGAGTATAAGCAGGATCAGCAAAAGTAAGCCCTTCCATATACACAACTCAGTCTGAAACCAGTGCTGTTTTACATGCTAGCCAAAACATGACTGTTACTGAAGCATATTCTGCAGTGCCTCAGTCAGCCAAGCTTTAAAAACATCCCAAATCGGGGAAGGGTTTCAGCCAATTCCCTTTATGGTGAGATGTGGCATCATGGAGTGATCCATCAGCAATTCATATCTGTGACCAAATGGGCTCTTTCCCTGGGGAGTGGCAGACCCAGGGAGATTAGCACCTGTCTCTCTTCTGTTTATCACTGGCAGGTGCTTAACTGAAGCAAGAATCGTCTCTGTTATAGCGAACAAAGCCCCCAAAAGATAAGATGGATGTGCTCGGCCACTAAGCTAATGCTTGGTCAGGAAAGAGAGCAAATGAGTCTGTTTATCAAAGGTGGTTTTGTGAGCTGATAGGAGGAACACGGTAATCCATTAATATGGGGAGTATTCAGACTCGACAAACAGTTACCAGGAGAAAGCTTTCTGCAGCGCAAACAAAAGAAATCTACTGGTCCTACAAAATCTGGGAACCTTGGTGACTCTACATCAGGAGCAGGCTGGCACAAGCCAGGTCTGTTCAATCTAATCCCTGAGTTTAAATATTCTGGGACACGAGGGCAGAGCCTTCCTTGATCTGGAGGCAGTCTGGTCACACTTGTGCAGCACCTGAGCTGACAAGCCTCCTCAGATGGCATTTCATGCAGTTTAACTCCATCAGTTAGATAACAACAAATAGTAAACCAGCATTTGCAAGTAAAACATCTAGGTTAACTATTGTAGAAGTCTCTTCAGCATTGAAGAACTCAGGTGTACAAAAGGCAAGAAAACAAAACGAGAACTTAGCCACAACGCTTGTAGCTTTGTGTGATCGTGTAAAAGATAGAAGAGGATATTGTCATTGCCATGTGAGTAAGAAATGAAAGAGAAAAACATACTCCCTTTCAATTTTTCTGAAATTTTATCTAGACATCTCTAAGAGTATGTTTGTTTTGTGGTTTTTTTTGTTTGTTTTTTTTTTTTTTTAATTCTGGGCATACAGAAACAGAACAGCACAAAGGTTGCACCCCTTCAACCTGGAGCAGAAGTTTAGAGTTGTGATACTCCCTCCTGAACTACTGAAGTCTCCAGGTTTTCAGAATTCAAAGACTTTGCAACAATATTAACTTACAAACACTGAAAAACTTGCCTAACATGAGAATGGAAATGTCTGTCAAAAAGTCTGACTCAACATACTGATGTCTAACATTGTTGTGGAAAATGGATAATCCTTTAGCACAGTAAAGGTAGAAGTCATTTGTTCTTCTCAGTTTAAGGAAAAAAATAGTTCCTTTGAATAACATAGTGAATTTGTTTAATGTAAATAAGCCCTCTATTTGTCTTTAATAAATTCATACATTATTAGAAAATCCTTTATACAAGAAGACCCACTGAGCTATATCATCTCATTTTAAGAGATTTCCTGTTGGTGGAAAACAAAGCAGCCACCTGCAAGGGCCTAGTGCTCAAAAGGATTTAAATAAACACACACAGATAATTAGATCAGTTAACCTTGCAAATTAAAACAAGCACATTGCATTATCTTCAGTTTATCCTAAAAGAAAATATGAAGTTACCTCAGATAAATAGTTTAATAAAGACAGTGAAGAGCTTATAACAAGCTGCATAATGCTAAATCTTCTAAGCATGTAGGTTAATAGAAAGAAAACCTACTTTCTGACTAGCTTAATTTTGGAGAACTGGCTACTGATTTGTCTGGGACCAGGGGATCAGATTTAATTCATAAGCCATGCTGTTTCACCTAACATCACTCAAGCAGCCTTAGGCATTGGGTCGCTCCCTGTTTGATGGAAAAGGTGGGACAACTGGCCACACTCAACTACTGCTCTGGAATGCCTGCAAGGAAAAAACTCCTAAACATTTAACCTTCATTAGGCTGAAATTAGGGAAGATGAAACATAACCAGGATCACACAATGTGACTTTATGACTCAGGCATCCGTTTTCATTTCATAAAGCAGTAACTGCAGTTGTGGTAAACTTCCTTACACAACCAGAAAACCAGGCACAGCTCATCAGTGTTGCTACAAAGGAAACTGCTCAGATTGAGAGTTGCTCTAGCAGCCAGATGACACCAGTGGTCCATTCACATCAGTGTGCCAGCTTGGTTATGGCAGGTCACGTAAAAGCAGAGAAATTTTTCATGTGTTCAATAGCTTAGGTGTGCAGCACACAAGCTGCACCAGCAACTGCCTGGCAGTGTCAGTCTGCTGGAGATCATTTGTGTGACCACCCATGACCAGGGCTGGCCATAAAGACAGCACTCTATTTAGAACACATGTCAAGACTCTGAAGTGTGTTTCTCTCCTGTGAAGAGAGAACTGATGTTTTAAAAGAAGAAATATTACTGCATATTATCCAGTGATTACATATAATTTTAGAGGGAAGTTTTCTACCAGTTTCAAAGCAGGTTTATTTACTGGGTTGTAATGCCAGATGTCATCAAAACAGGATAAACAGAACATCTAGGTCAAACTACTTTCATGAATCTGAGACACCACCATGATAAGAAATATGCTGAAAGCAATATTGTTTCTGAAAACATTTCAGTGCTTTCCAGGAGAATAAAAAGTTTTGTCTGCTTATTTTTCCATGATCTCTGCTCATAAGTTTTGGCAGTGTCTTATGTTTTAAACAAGAAACAATGTATTCACAATTTTAACAGTGATCTGGTCTGCACTACAAATCCTGCAGGCAAGTTGATCCTCATCACAGGTCACTTTCCTCTTGCTGCTGGAAGATGACAGATGTTGGTCTTGTAGCCAGGAACTGCCGTTTTTCTGGCAATTCTGTCTCTGCTGTTGATGGCATCGGCTTTCATGACCAAAACTGCTAACTTCTCAAAAATGTTTTGTGAAAACCTGCTTTAAATGACACGTTTAAGGTTATTCTGGGTTTTGTTTATTGATATATGTAGATACATACACATACATATCAGTGAGTCCCCCTACAGTTGCAGAGGGTGCCATTCAAGCACCAGGGACAAAACCAGTCTGCTGGCTACAAGTGTCAATTTTTTTGCCCCATTATTGTCACCAAATCAAGATTATGGAAGATACAGAAACAAGATAATCCTGTATGAGGCTATTTCAGAGATCTAGAGAGACATAAGCTGTTGCCCTAAATAAAATAAATTAAGAAATTTAAAGTGAGCTGTTGCTGCTGTATCACCTAATCTGACTTGCTGTGTCACGTGGGTTACAGAGGTTTTTAAAGATATTGCAAGCCCTAGCAGAAATCAGTACCTGCATAAGTGGACTTTACAGAATTAAACTCAAAACTGAATGGATATGGGATAAACAGAGGGGTTGTTTTGTTTGGTGAGGTTTTTTTTGTTTGTTTTGTTTTGTTTTTGTTTAGGGTGCATTTAAGTTGAACATCAAGCATAAGTCAGAATCTCAGTTTTATCTTCAGCCTTATTTCTGAACGCATAATGAAATTCCTAAGCCAAGGCTTGATTACCCACTGCCCCTGGTTACCAAATTGTTCTGGTTAGCCTAGAAAACAAGCCCAAATTTGCATCTGCTGCTCTGCAGATAAATCCCCTGGGCTAGCACAAGAGAAGGTCATGGCATTGGGAGTGCATCCCTTAATGCCACAGGCTGTACTATGCAGACCTGTAAATAAACACACAGGGCTTGATTAGCAAGGCTATCCCTTCTGCACTTCATACTGGAATTTGAACATTAAGAACAAGAAGAGAACAAAGTGAAAAACAACAAAACACAGCATCAAGGTAAAAAGAAAAAAAAAAAAAAGCCAGAAAATAATCTGCCTGCTGCAATGTTAAGGAACAGATCTTCCCTCATCTATATTACACCCCCAGCTTTCTGCTGCAGATCCAACACACTGGAGTTCAATTTCAGAAAGTGAAGCTGCTAAGCAGCTACCAAATGACCTTTGCCTCTCAGATGAGTATTTATGGCAGGCAACACATACATCAACAACAACAAAAAGTTTCCCCAGTAACGAAAATGTTTCTGCCAGCAATGTATCTTTTACAAGCTTGCAGGATGTATCAAGAGTCTAATAATCAGATTAAAATCACATCAAACTATGTTGGGAAGTCAAGGTGAAGGCCTTTGGATTGTACTCATGAATAGCCCTATCCAGACCTACCAGGTGATGATAAATTCAGGTTTTTGCTTGGTTAGTGTTTTTCAAATTTATTTTAAGGGCTTAGAGTTTTTAAAAGCCAAGAGGTGGGAAAACACTTGGTGTTTTAGCAGTTCTTGCCAGCATCTGACAATAGTGAAATGGTTAAATAAAAAAAAACCATGTTTTTTCCTGTTCAGGGGAGCAGTGAACTGGGTAATAAATACATGATCTTTCTATGCCACTTTACAAAACAGTTAAGAACTTTGTTTTACCTTTATGAGTGAAAGCCCAAGTCTCAGAAAGGCGAAGTGTTTTGCCCAACATAGTCTATATTTCTAATAGTTAACCTAGGAACAAACTTGAAACCTGAAATCCCAGGATAGGTTTGCATTTCCACCCAGGATCACTGGGAGCCAAATTAGTGGATGGGTTTGCCCTTTCTGTTTGCTGCAGAACAACAATGATCAGTTTAATGTTGCCAAGCATGAGAAGAAATTCTGAAGTCCCAGTGCTTTATTTCCATCTCCCTTGACCTGAAAGTCTGACTTGAATCTTTCATTTCCAGATGGCCTGTGTGTAGGTGCATGAAATAAATGCTATGTCCATATTGCTCCCTGGTTTACCCTCCCCAGAGAAGGCCACTTGGGAAATACAGACAAACATTGACAGAATAAACACTGTCATCTGTCCAGGTGAGTTATTAGGTGTGAGAACTGGAGTTCAAAGTGTTAATACCTGCTCTGGAGATGTATAATGAAAGCTTATCCAGGTATCTGCAGTACCTAAGGTAAGGAGCTTCTAGCCAGCCTAACTACAGATGAGCATCTGAAGTGTACAGCCCAACCCAGCTTATGACAGCAGTGCCACAGTCACCCTGGCATCTCTCTACACTACAGGGAGGCAGTAATCTTACTTGAAGGCTCAGATTATTCAGGTTTGTGCAAATCAGCAATTCAAATAACTTCTACCATCCAGCTATTTGTGCACAAAGGCAGTTTGGCAACTGCCTCATTCAGGTGAGACTGGAAAAACAATGGTTAATAATTTCCTTCATCCTGTCCGCTCCAGGTCCATAGAGGACCCTGTAGGGTCATACATAAGGTCTCTCTACTTCATAAAAGGGTCAGTGAACTGTGGGAAAAAGCTAATGCTGAATTCACCTAGGAAACTGTAGGATGGTCTTGGATATCTATAATGTTGCCGACAGCTACCAAATCCCATGGAGAGAAGATTTGAGACAGGTAAGGGTGATATCTGAATAAAGACGCTGAGATCAGTGAGCTCACACAAAAACACTGCAATGTCAGAATATTACTCCAGCTTTAGCTTAATCTAAAAGTCAAATCACATGACTGCATTTTCCAGTTTAACTTGCACGTCTGCCACTACCAAGCCAGATTCTGAGAATTGTATTCACCTACTCACTGCACAACTCCCACCAGCTTCCCAGTATAAGAAAAACAACATCCTTAGAAATAAAAGAGCTCTACTGTTAGCTCACTAAGCCCTGTTCCACCTCCTCCCACACATACTGAGAATGGACATTATGGATATCTCACATGAAAAGAAGGATTTTATCGTGTCATTGACTTAAATCTACTTTCAGGGAATCCAGATGAATATTTTTCACTGGTTCCAATGGGATCAGAACAAAACAGATACTGAACATACATATAAGAAAAATCTACCCACCTACTGCCAGAAGATGCAATCTACTTCATCCCTCCCCCCAGTACTAAGTTGGGTTCTATGCACAGAAGTGAGTCATTTGTAATTGACTAATCCGCAGAGAGAGATCAAAACCGGCAACAGACTAAGCCTGAAGAGCCTCCTCATTGTCTTCCCTTTGCAAAAGTAAAACTGTGTTTTAATTCCCACTTCAGAAAGCCTCTGGATTTTTTTCTACATAACTGCTTAAACTTGTGGACTACCAAGTTGACTTCAAATAAACACCACTGGGACTTCACCACACGGAGAGGTGACATCTCCCAGACACGTGAGCGCTGGTTGCGGAGGCATCGGTGAGTCAGTGGCAAGCAGATATGCTATGTGAACACACAGGCCACATGCTGCTGGATGTGTCATCGCTCTGTAGTAGCTCTCACAGGCTCTAGTATGCTCATGTTGCTCCTGCCTACCCCAGGGAGAAGTGGTCCCTCACACCCCTGTGAACACAGCCAAGGCTGGTGCCGCTACCAGACCAAGCATCGAGGTCACAGCCCTGAATCACCTGAAGCCCTCGTTGAATGCCTGGTGACCAAAGCCAAGCATTATGAAATGGTTCACCCAGCCCAGAATCCTAAGATTTATCAAGGACATTGGCAGCTAGTGAGAAAGATGTCTCAGCAACCTCAGTTGTGCAGGGCAGTTTTGGGTCAGACCGGAGAAAAGATTTGCCTGTGATGATGAATAAGCCTTTGGACAAAAGTTATCAATGCTTCCTGTGCCAGCCCTTTGAGGACTGGGCTGAGCTGGTCCGTACAGTATGAATGGCTCATGATCTAGGGAGCTTCACATAACAGGAATCTCTTCCTGTTAGAGTCTTCCCCTTCCTCAGTCAAAGTTGTTTCAGCACTTCTTGATGTATTTCAGTTTAGTAAGGTCCTCCTTTTCTTTCAAGTCTCTTTAAAATAATCCTTTTAAATAACTTTAAAATCATTCTTTCACTTATTTTTCATAAATTTAAATCTTAATCAGAATTACATCAGTATTTTCATTTAAATGAAGCTGTTTTCATGATATGAAATTGATTCAGTCTACTTTTGAAGGCTGCTATAATGCTCATTTTCACAGAGAATCTGAAAAACTATGAATGCATTCCTTAAAAAAAAAAAAAGTAAAATTTTAACTCCATTTTACCATAGTTCCCATAAACCATATTTCCCATCCAACTTTTTTCCTAGGTTTCATTTTGAATTTATTTTTTTGAAGATAGGCAAGAAGATTATGATCTAGAGGTGGATAATCATCTGTAGAATGGATTTGAAAATTTGTTAGATTTTCAGTGAACTTGTTCGAATCTGCAACAAATCCCTCTATGACTCCCATGTACTACACACATTTCCTCATATTAAAGTGCATCTATACACAGTACTATTTGTTTTGTGTAGCCATTTCATGCCTGGTGGAGGTTTGAACTTTCACTGCAGTATGTGAATTCATAATTATTTGGGTGGGTTTTTTTATGGTATGCTGCTGAGCATCTGAGTTCCTGCATCATCTATCTGTAATGATCAGTGGGGATTTTTCTTGCTAAAGAAACTTAGACTTTAGCATATTTTACTTTGTGAGGAAAGAATTCTAAGGAATAAACTGTGGGAGAGAAAGGCATACACACTGCAACTCACTTGAGTATGGGGTGATTAGAGAACTTTCTCTTCTGATTGTCTCATCCAAACCAATAAACAAAGAAACTCTTCAGAGGAAAAATAGCACCTCCTCTCTTCAGACAAGATAGAAAATATGCTTTATGTAGCAAGGAAATTAACAGTTATTTACCCTGCATGCACTCCAGAAGAGAGGCCATTGAGGGAAGCCAGCAAGTGTGTGATTCCATAATGGGTAACCACAGACTGAAATGGGTTCATGTTTTTGCTTCCTGACAAACAGTTTTTCAGAGTACATCATCTACATTTTTTCATATCTTCTGAGGACCTGTGAGCCAGCTACTTGTACCCTAAGAAGAGTGGATGCTCAAAATTAGAGAAGAAATATCAGCTAGGAATGAAACTAAGGCTCTTCTGGCAAATAAACAGACCCTGATGAAGTGGGCATCAAGGGATGATTTCTAATTTTCTTCTTGAAAGCAATATGTTTCATCTGTATAGCACTTATAAGTAAGTGCTTCTTTCCATCGCTGTGATTCAGGATGAACCAGAACAGTTCCAAACCCAGTAACACTATGAGTAAACAGTAACATTCCTGGACTTAATTATTAAAAAGAGCTCTCTATTGATTGATTTTTTAATAATAGAATGTGAAGTATGGAGTATATTTGTTCAGAAATATTAATCAGTAATTATTTTCCCCAGAAAAAATATAGATTTTTTTTTCCATTCATGTGGAGATGAGTATTACTTATTGTTTACACTCCTTACTTTTGCGTTTTTCTGACTTTGTAGAAACTGGCAAAGAAAACATATTGTTGAGGTTTTTTGTCAAGGTCCAAGCAGAAACGTCTTTTGAAAATAATATAAAAGGGATTTTTGTCAAATGTTCTGAAAAAAATAAAACACAACAAAACCCCAAGTTGTGCAGCAAAGAATGTTTTCAGAGTACTGGAAACTAAAGTGAACCTCTACAAATGGGATTTGCAAAATTAGTATTTGCATTCAATTTTCAGCCTCTACATCACTTAAATTTTCAGAAAGCTTTTCAGAAGCCTCAAGAGATCGAATACAAAAGATACAAGCTAGTCAGAAAACTGTACATTAATACTTATATTTTTACTTCATCTCCTTTGAAGGTTTGCTTGAAGCTGTACAAAGAAAAGACTCATAGGAAATAGTTGCCCATAGTAACTAGTATCCTGTATTGAAAACCATTTATCCAACTTTCAAAACATATTCTGGACCCACCTGTCACTTCAAACATCAAAGGTTGTATTGAAGGGATATTTGAACAGGAAGAATCTTTTTGGGAAGTGAGTACCACAAGATATCAAAAAATACCATCAAAATGATGTAAGAGATACTCAGGCAAGACTCAGTCCTCTTTTTCTTGCTTTTTACATTAGATGCATTAATCCTTTGTTAAAGTTCTCTGTCTTCTACTTCATACAACAAATAAAGCATATAGCATGGGAATATCAAATCTCTCTCCAAATTTCAAGAAAGCTCTTCCTTTTCTTCAGACAAACTGAGTGTTTTTCCCCTCCTGCTTCTGGAGAATTGGGGGGAAGGGCAGAGGAGATTTTCGTTGTGAAGTCAAAAGCTACCCTTGAATCAGGTCTGATAGGCTGCTGAAAATGCAGCACAGAAACGTGTTTCTGTCAGTGAAAGACCTTGTTTGTAACCGTAAGGATTGTATGCAGCACGTTGTTTGATCCTGGGAGGACTTTGATCTATGCTAGCACCTCAAATATAGCAAAGGATGTCACTAGGCTTTGGAAAAGGAAGGGAGAGGAAAGACAGAAAGGGAAGGAAATTGCAGATGTTCAGTGCCAAGCAGATGACACTGAATTCCTGATGCACTGGTCAAGTGAAGCTGGGCTTTGTAAAGAGGAGGGCAGGTGTTGCACTTTTGGAGGGAATTAGATTTCACCACCTACCTCAGAAAACACTATTCAGGGACAGAAGAGGTCCAGTAAAAGCATAACAGATCAGCTTTGGGCATGAAATTCAAAGCAAGCAATTCCTTTATTTACATGACCTGTCTTCAAAGCCTTTTGTGGAATATGAGTGAAATGAAATCAGTGGTCCCTTCTCTTTGTTTCCAGTTGTCTCAACAGAATTGGAAGAGGTTTGACTGAGGCTACAAACAGATGATGATAAATAAAAAGGTGGTATACAAAGCCATCACACTGCTGTGGGTGCTGATCCAAACCTATTAGGCCAAGATGTATGAAGCAACTGAGGCCAAGAGCCATCCCTAGATGTGACCCAGTCAGAGGTGGGTGCAGGTCTGTGATAACACATGAGTTTTTCTTGTGTGGGTGGACAGTGTGCAAATGTAGCAGCAAAACTGAGTGCAAAGACAAAGCAGATAGGACCCTTTCTACATACAAGTGTCTGAAATTTATGGACCTTTGAGCAGTGTGGGAGTCCTTGTGCAGACAACGCTGAAAGGAAGTTTGCCTAGGAGCATATCTTTCATATGCCAAAATATGATTCCCTCATCTCCTCCCAGGACACTATTAATCCACAAAAAGAATCTTCCATGAAGAATAAGGAGAAAAATCTGAAATTCCCCTTGTCAAAAGCCCTCCTTCTCTCCTGCAATTCTCACCCACTTAAGGCGAGAGGAGACATATGATCAAGCAAGACAAGGCAAATGCTCCACTTTTTCCCTGTGCTTATTGATGCTAGAGTAACTTCAAGGAGCTTTGCTCCCTGCTAACCAACTTCTCTTTCTGTGCCCTTTGGAGAGATGTGGTAGAACATGATAGGCATCTTGTATTATGTCTTGGAGAGAAACAGAGAGGAGAGAAGAGAGGAATACTTAATACAATGCAGAGGTTCACTGCAGTGACAATAGTCTCTATTATTCTTGACATGACCCCAATACAAGCACGGGGCTGTTTGTAGGATGCCTCTTTTTATCGAAAAGTATATATGACCCAAATTTTATTACAGATGTCAAATACAGTATGGACAAGTATAGCATGAGTCTAAGAGAAATTCTCCTATCTTAAAAAAAAAAAGAAAAAAAAAAGAAAAAAAAAAGAAAAAAGAGGAAATAGTAAGAATGTCATTCTTCCCTTATTTATTTTCAAGTCAATCATGAGAAAGAGAAGAGAGGCAGCCCCTTTCTGAAAGGCAAGAATCATCCTGAGCCATCACCTTACATTGGATGAAAGCTTTTCCCTCCCAACTGTTATCATCCTTTGTCAGCATCACAGGAATGTCTAAGACACTGTAGCCAAAAGCAGGAGCTGTCACTGCTAAGCACTGTACACAAACAAAGATGCATATGAAAGGGAAAATCCTAGTCTGGAGAACTCTAAATGTCTACTAATCAAAGAGCTAACACAGGGGAAAGTTAATTAGCTCCATTTTGTAGGTAGCAAAGATGGGTGACTTCTGTCATATAGGCAAGTACTGAATCTAGATTTCTAAAATCCTGGTTCTGGTTCAACCCTCAAAACTACACTTTATCATAGGTACTTTCTCTATGCACTTTCTCACGGTCTCCCTTTCCACCTAATGGAAGATGAAGGAGACCAGTTTTCAGAGGGACAACTGAGGAGCTGCTGATATCTTAATGAAACCTGAGATCAGGTACAGTAAACTCCCAGTCTGTATGCCTGGTCCCCTCTCATTACAGTATGTCAAGAATCTATATATTCAGCGTAAAATCACCCAGGTCTGGTATTGTGCCTCAATGACCCATACCAAAATCTTCATCCACTCAAAACATTCCTTAGCATTTCCAGTAAATTACTTAGCATTTCTGTAAAAATAGAGGGAAGGGGGAAGAAAATAATGGAAGCACATGTGCAAATATCTTCAGATAGCCAGGAACTGGCTGAGTAGGAAATTTAACTTGGGAGGGCAGGAAAAAGCCAGTGTCTGTTCACTTTTTAGTTTGAATTAGGTAAGGCAGGGATTTGTATGAGGGAAGCTCCGTATGTCAAGCAAATGTCATGCCTGCCTGTTTGGGTTGATTTCTGCTTTTCTGGCCTTTTCATTTGAGCAAGAATTTTCTATGAGATCCAAAACTCAGTCTCAAATAAATGCATGACCAAACCCACCATGATCCCTCAAATGGAAAGGTCTCAAATTGACATTTTCTACAGAAAATACTTTCATTAAAAATAAATAATGAAAAAAAATCCCACAAAAGTAAAACTAAAACCAAAACCACAAGGCCCTAGCAAGAGTCTTATCCATTACCAAGTACTCTGTCTAGGTTAGGGCACAAATACAAATACAAAAAAAAAAAACCAAATAAAAAAAAAAAACCAACAAAAAACAAGCCAGATATGAGATGAGAGAGAGTAGTACAGCTCCAAGCCAAAACACAAGTGGTGATTTCCTTTAGATATGCAGAATCAGTATATGAGCACAGCATTTGTGGAGGATAAGCATTGCATATTAGTGTTATCATTCCAAGTGTGAGGGAAACAGATTCACTTAGACTTCTTAAGGAGAAATCAGGTTTTGGAGTTTTATTTGCTTCAGTCAAAGGAGAAATGATATGAAGTGTTCACTTTGGAAATGTGACTTTCCTCACAGGCTGAAAAGTAATTTTAGGATGTAGAAACTTACATATATAGTAACTCACACTCCAGGCTGAAAAGAGTAAATCCAGGTTTTAACAACTGGATGAACTGGTGATTTTAAACTTGCATGATAGATACTATGGACTCCCTGGTTTAGGATTTCTGTTTATCACTGACATGCCTACTGCCTCAGAAGCTAAAGGCACTCACAGAAAAACAGTTTTCTTTAAGTGGAATAAGAAGAAAGAAAAAAAAAAGGAGCACAGCTTCTGTAAAGCTGACAGCAGACACAAAGGAAAGGAATGGGTGTGCAAGCACGATGAAAGTAATTGTACATTGATATGATCTGCGACTGAGTGGTTGTGCAGTCTCTGTATGGTGAACGGAGTTAATTGCTAACTGTTGCTTTAACTGTAGTTTTACTGAAACAAACGCTCCACGACTAGAGTCACTGGAGAAAATACTTCCACAATTACCTGGGTTTTGATTGACTTTTTTGGGGAGTTGTTTTGCATGTGTTTGTGTGTGTACACACAGAGTGTGATAAAAGAGAGTGATAAAAACCAAACTAAATATTTCTAGAGGAAAAAAAAAATTAAAAAAATATTTTCTTTGATGGAATAAATATGGGGGTTTTTTAGTTCCTTTGGGTTTTTTTTTTGAACAATGTTGAGTCCACCTGCTACAGTTCTCTTTTTTTCCCAGTTGATTCAAGTGCTTTAAAAAGGGGAAAAGGGTCATTCACATTGATTAAAACAGCATTAGGCTAGATTTCAAAAAGCCACAAGGTAGCATATCATCTTAGTCAAAGTTCAAGGTTAGAGTTGGTATTAAAAAGCAAAGCAAGTGAAATCAAGAGGGTTGCTGTTAAACTTGGCTCCTATAATAGTGTCGGCTTCTGTTCAAAATTCTCTTGGCCTCTGGACAAGACACTGCAATTCAATAACAGCTAGCAGAGACTTTCTAGGACTCTCAAGGATGTTTTTCGAGTTATAAATGGAGAGACCTCCAGTGGCTCTGATCTGTATCATCAGGCCACCACGGATAGGTGCAAGACTTCCAGCGACAACTCAGGAGCAGACAGGCTGCCTGGATGGGCTATGAATAACCATAATAACAACGATTATAAAGAGCGTTTGCACATCAGTGCGAAAGAATGAGGAGCAAAGAGGATAAATGTGACTCTTAATCTTCAGCTATCTGCATGGGAAAGTATGATTAATAACTACAGAGGCTTAACATAACCTCCTCAGATAACGAGTGAGGTGGCCTTCTCCAAGCCCTGATTATCCTCCTCTAATGGGCTTCATTTATTGTGTAAACTAATAACCAAGGCCTAAGCACTGCACACTCCAGGGTCTGCAGGAAGAACACTGGGCCCAAATGTGATTAAGTTGGTGAAAATTGCGCAGCAACACAGTGTGTTGCTTGAGCAGAGGCGGGGACCAGGAGGAGGGAAGGAGAAGCAATGTATCCTGAAAAGAAATGAAGCAGAAAGTACCAGCAATCTGCCTTTTAGCGTAGATCTGCTGGTATAAATCCCCTGCCTTGCAGCTGGGATTGCTATGAGGTTTCAGCTGAAATTGGTGGAAAGGCCATAACAGCCATAAGGTGCAAGAGAGAGAGGCACTGGTAATGAGGGGATCTAATTCCTATGCTATCCAGAAAGTCAGCAGCAATGCCAGATCTGGAGAGTAGCTTGGGTTGTCAGTCAGTGTTTCAGTGCTGGAGAGTGAAGAGGTGCTCGAAGAAAGCTGGATCCCCCAAAGTGAGTGAGTTCGCCAACTCAACCCCGACCCAGGGGAAAAAAAAGAAAAAATGACCTTCCAGCTCTCCTGGCAGTATCTCTAAAGTGCAAGCACAGCTGAAGGGAGGCAGCTTTACACAGCATCTAAAGAAAGAGGATGAGATTCTCATTTGAGCTGTACTCATACAAAGAAGCTTAAACTCTGCAAGATCCCATGGAGTTACTCTGAATTTACACCCAGCCAACGAGTACTGAATGACAGCCCGTCTTCACTGGGAAACATATTTCTTAGTCACACAATGAATATCACATTAGATTATCCAAACTCAAATAATTGTAAATATTCGATTTATCTGGACCCGTTTGTGCTGTCTGCTTAATTGTTGCACTTCACTCAACAAGGACAATGAAATTAGTTTGGACAGGCTCACTTTAGAGGCATTACCATTGTGCTATGGCAGCTTGGGTTTAGAGTGCTGATGGAAAAGGTTTAAGGCTTAATAGAACAAAAATAAAAAAGAAACACAGCAATATAGATAAACTTGGGACTTCCACTGAGGCGTGATACACTGTCCTTGAAGGGTATCACATCTGTATTTTACTCTTTGTAGTGTATCCACATTTGTAGAGCCTGTACTATAGTTTCAAAAAACAAACCATGCAAAGCCCACAAATATAAGCATTTTGTCAGGAATATAAGCATTTTCTCAGAAGCACTGTGCTTGTTGAATGCTAGTGACACATGCCCAGCTTCCCCAGAAGTGCCTTAGCCTCTCCCCTCCCAGGTGAAAGTGTGTGTCATGTCAAGCAATGTGAAGGTGCAGTAGTAAAAGAAAATAACAACGTGGGAGTAGCAGTCTGCTACCACCAAAACAGCTAGCCTGCAAAGTTTGCCCTCCTGCATACATCCTACCTTCTTTCCCCTGTGCAAGATAAGCAGGGACACAGAAATCAATCCCTAGTCACTTCATGGTTGCTCTGGGGAAGAACAGACAAGAGAACATAGCATGTACAACCCTCTCCTGTCTGCCTTGTTTCTCTCAGGCAACACAAATGTACACTGAGAAACTTATATGCACTAAGTCTCATAATTTCCAGAGATACCAGATTTAGAACAAGCCAACTCTGCAGTCTATATATATGTGGCGTCACAAAACATGAAAAGGATCAGTAAGCTAAGTCTCTCCTTTTGTCTGGAAAAAGTATATGGTCTCCCAGGCAGAAGTAGTTGGGAAGCAAGGTGTTCCTCCTCAGCAACTGTAATCTCAACTCATTTCACCAAGTAGGCATTATGGGAACACAGGGTAATGTTTCCAGCAAATCTACAAAGGAGATAAGAAATGGCAAGGACAGACATGCAGGATAAGATGGGATGGAGGAGAAAAGGAGAAAATGAAGCTCAGCCAGACATGAGACACTAGTGTGACTTTATTGAGAAAGGACACTACAAAGTAGTGCAAAAGACAGAAGCAACATCTCAGATGTTTGCCATAAATAAAAAGACCAAGAAAAACTGATTCCAGTTTTACCACCCTGAAAACAAAATGCTCTTCCATTGATCAAAGCTATAAATGAAACCAGAAACTCATGCCAGCATGTCTTATCAGTTACATATTTACCATGCAGTCGGTATAGTAGCACAGAAATTACTGAGCCATTCTAGGAACAAGAGAAAAATAAATTTTCTCCATCTGTTTGAAGGCGTAACCTGAGCTTGGAATGGATTAGTTGTAGCTGGACAAGACTTGCTCTGCCAAAACCTGCCAGTGATCAAAACAGTAATTTTTCACACCGTGTCAAAGAAAATATGGACTAGAAAGTAGCAGAGGCTTCGAGGATTGTAGTTTACCATACCTAAGGGGAAGAGAAGGGAACAACTTCCTTCTAGCACCATAGGATTCATTTGGTGCTGAAAATGAATGCATAGCAAGGTTGAAATACGTTACAGAAATTAAAGAAATTAGAAAGTACATGTTTTTACAAGAAATTGTATTTTAACAAGATTTTTTTTTTGTAAGGCATGACATGGTGGGAAGAGGAGGTGAGAAAAAAGTATGGGAAACAAGATATAAGAAGTTCCCATTAAAGAGAAAAATGGGAAATGCATGTTTCTTTTTTGAAAAATAGGTTAGGCTTAATTTTGTCCTTGTACTTACAGAAACTAATCAGAGAGATTTGACATTGCTGGGAACCTGCCAAGTGCAGCAACTCATATATGTGGTGCCACTGTAAGTCTCTCACTGCAGCTACTCAACAGAGCACAGTCACTTCAGTTACCTGCTCACCTGAACTGATAGTGCAATCTCATGGTCAGTCACTCCCCACCACTTTCTCCCTGCCTAAGTAAGAGTGCAGCAGAAGGGAAGCACAGAAGCTAAATGGGTTACATCACGTCAAGTCCTATCAGAAGTTATCTGTAAGTGGAGAGATGGGACAGTTTTTGCCACTCCCAAAACATTCCAGCTCAGATAGTTCTTTAAAAGGTGTTCTTCACTTAAAGGACAGTTTTAAGTTTAATGCATGAATCATGCTCTTAGATTATTTAATAGAGGAAACACAGCTTTTTTTTAGAAGATCTGCAGCCAGTGGCTAGATTTCACATGGTAAGGCTTGCAGCCTGTCTACTCTGCAACTGAAATATTTTCAACATCCGTAGATGTTCTTAACCTACACAGCATAAGTAGCACTAACAGAAATAACATTACAGGCAAGATTCAAGTCCTTACTATATAGTCACCCTCTAGGAATTACAGTCAGGGAATGTAGTTGCTTCACAGCATCCAAGTCCATGTTTTCATTTTTTCATTGCTAACAAATTCTATTTAAATCAAACTAGATCAAGACACCAGTCTGTGGGTTTCAGTGATAATGGTCTTGGTGGCAGACATACATACCTGATCCATCACTCTCATGTATGATCTTCAACTTTTGTACTTAAAAAAAATTGCTTTCTTGTCACTGAGTATTTGAATGATTTCAAGGCATGTATGCACTGTATGAAAAACATAGAGCAGACAGCTTACACCAGTATAAGCTACAAGTAGTACAGCTGTAACTGGTAAACCTGTAGTATAGATGGGCATATTGCCCTGGTTAGAAATCCAAGTCACATAGTTATACAGGATTTTTGGCTAGGTGCTCTACTAAGAGCTTACATGGGCCTTCCATTACAGAGCAAAATCTGCACATGCGTCTCCATTTCTATATAGAGCAAATATGGGAAATGGGTGTTTGTGGAAAGGTTAGCCTATGAATAATGACTCCTGGACTAGGTAATGTCACACGTTATCATCCATGTGACTGAAAAAATGAAAAGTTAAAGGGTTTTCTGTTCTCTTCCCTTCTCTCTCTGTGACTGGGAAGAAGGGATGAGGAGTGGAGTCTTACTCGTTATAAATTATTCCTGGATATATCCCATCACTGCTGACTCAGTAGGATGATGCAACCGGGAATCCGAGTGCTTAGAGTTCATTGGTGTCTGATGTCTAACACTGTTGAAACACCAAGACACCAACCATCTTCAATTCCTACAGTTTGGAGCTGGGACCTCTCTCTAGTAAAAAAACCCTGAGACCTATTGAATGGCCCAGCAGGTGTCAGAGATGCTCAGCATTTTGTGAGATCATATATTCACATGCAAAGATTCTTGGTAAAAATATTTTTCCTCATTTAGAGCTATGGTACTTTTCACGATGACATCATTTCAGCAGTGATAAATATAGCTGAGTCTGCTCTTTCCTACGCCATATAAATCCCTTGACCTCAATCAGATCACTGCTGATTTACACTTGTGTAAATGAAGTCAGAATCAAGCCATGGCATTCACAAATGTAGGCCAGAGTAAGCATTACTCACAGACAAGAGACAACTCTTCAGAGGAAGGAAAAAAGATCATTTTCATGCAAATATCCTTAATAATAAGGAACAAGAGTTAGAAATAAGAGTATGAATGAAATGCAATCAAGAACTGCTCTGAGATCAGATTTGCTTCTAACTTTATGATGCTGCATCAGCTGCTCTTAAAGCAGCTTAAGCCCAAAATTTGACCTACCTGAAATTCGTTATATAGCATTTTTCATCAGGGATCTGTGAGCTAACTCAATCCCTAGGCTTGGCTTTGAAGGTAGCTGAAGGTGCTCAGCTACTTGCAGGGTCTAAAAAAATTTGATTGCTGTGTTCTATGAAAATGCAAACTTTTTTTTCCCTGAGATCCAGCTTTGCCCTCAAATCGTTACACATTATCTATTTATTTATGCATAAACAGTGGCATTATGGTTTGGAGAATAGGGGTCCTTTGATGGGAGGTAAGCTTGACTAGCCTATGGGAGTTTACTGCTATGCATGTAAATGAGGACATACATACAAATATGCAGAACAGACAAGTGAAAATATACAGCATCTCTTTAAAATGAAATACTTTGATTGTTCCAATCACAAGAAGTTGTAAAACTACCCTGGAGAATTAACAGCCTCAGTACATGCTAACTACATCCATCATAAATTCGTCTTTAGTTTCTGTTATCATATCACTGTCTCTTGGGACCCTCCGTCCTGTCATCATTTGCCCTTTATAATTTATTCAGCTTGTACTTGCCTGAATCCTTTCTACTTATCATTCATCTTTACAGTTGTACATAAAATTAGATTGATCCTCCTATGGCAGACACGTCAGAGAGAAAAGTTGTCATTGAATAACACATAAAGCAAATGAAGGTCCAGCAAAAGCTTTTGTTGAATAACTCGGAAATCATCCTTTGAGATCCAAAAGGTGTCAAGTTAAAAAGACAAGACAATGCTACCTCTATAATTTAATTTTTTTCACATCATTTTTCAAATGCCACCAAATCTCGAACACGACTGAGAAGCCTTGTTCCTGTTTTGCATATCAAGCTGAGCTTGGTTAGCCACCACAAGAGTGATGAATACACCAGTCTCAGCTGAGATAACGGCATGCATCCAGCACACTGGTTCTGTCAGGATGCTGGAACTGTATTCTTTTTCTCCAAAGCTCTTTGGACTGGGTAGCTGCAAGAGAGTTTACTCTGTATTCTAGAGGCTGCCTTATAGGGATACAGAAGCCAATCTTTAACTAGTGAAATGGAACTTTAATGTTTACCAAGCAGATAGGACCCAGGTGTTTCATCTCATCTGGTGAACAGAACACCACTGTCAAACTACAGGGGTTTTTCGCAAATGGAAAGTGTATATAGCTTCCTCTCCATCTCCTCTCCCCTCCTTTACCCAAAGCAAGATCCAAAAGGCCCTTTACTTGCTGGACAGTCACAAGTAGGAAACAAGGGGTAGAAAAAAAATAAAAATCTCTTTAACCATGACATTGACACCTAAAGATTTTAAAGAGAAAAATTTTGGAGAATTTCTACAGGACTAGTTGGATTTTTGGTTTTGTGGTTTTTGTTTGTTTGTTTGTTTTTTTTTTGTTTTGTTTTTTTTTGCAAGTCTCTTACCTCAAATCTGTTTTTATTCCTTTTCATCTTCATTTTTAACTTCAGAAAACAGACATGTTTCTCTCAAGGGAACAATTAAATGTGTTTTCTTTCAAAATCTAAAGGGCATGGTGAGCAAGCTGTGTGTTCAGCAGGCTACTTTAATCAATGGAACTCATCCAGCCTACCACTGCTGACCAAATTGCAATTTACATCAGTAGAGAAAACTTTTGAAATGGGAAGTTGTGGGAATATAATACCATTTTTGACATAACACAGCATGTAGGGTGATATGTGGTTTAATGGTTTTCTAACAAGCTTTTGGAAAAAAGCTTTGAAACATTAAAAAAAAAAGAAAAAAGACAATAAGACTAAAATTTCAAGGTCTGCTTGAGCAGTGAAATCAATGCTACATATGCAGGACTTCTGAAGTCTACATGACATTTATGTCTCATTTAAGCCTTATTACAAGGTTTTAAGAGAGACTAGACTTTGCAAGGAACTCTCCCTCCTCCCCACCCGCCCAATGTTCAGGTCTTTCCTCACATACACATAAGAATTTGAGCCAGGTAAGAACAGTAACATAGAAAAACTTTAATTTACTATTTCTTTTTTCTTTTTTTTTTAAACTAAGAGCAACTTCATTTTAATTAGAAAGGATTTTTTGTTTGTTTGCTTAAAAATGTGTTTAACATGAGATTTATGAGCTTACATATCTTCTAATGTTAGAGATGCATATTTTTGCATGCAATGAATAAAACAGAATGTCTTTTTTTTTCTAGATGGCAGAAGAGACAAAGGATATCAGAACAGTTAGGAAGAAAACTAATTATGTTATGCACTGAGAAATTTAGCATACCAGTAGTACCACTCTCCCTTTCAAGAGGAACACATACAGTAAGAAAACCTAGTCTGTTTCCCAGGCTGAATAAGCCCCGCAGATTGCTGAGGTTAACAGTTTCTTAGCTACTTAATTTCATAGTTATTCTTTGCAAGTCTTACAGGAATGTTTTAACATTATGCAAAGAGACAGTGCCTCCAACCAAGTATACATGGACTGTTCACTCCCATTGCCTGAGAGACCCACAAAGAACTAGAGGGAAAAAAAAAAACGCTTCTGTGCTTATCATACATGAGCTCAGTTTATATATGCTATAAATAAAAGTAGATCTTGATAGTATAATTACATTTCTCAGCATTATCCTCTGCCATTCACTTCAGAAAGAAAAAAAGAAAGGGGAGAAAAAGTTCGCTTCACTATAATTTGTAATCAAAATTACTACACTTAAAACATAATTTTATTTCCCTGATTTCATTTCCTGTGGAGCTTTGTGGGGCAAATAGATAATATTATATCAAATCTGCAGACAGATAATTCTCCCATATGTTGCACTGTCATTGTCTAGATCACTTTCCTCCCCTCTCCATGCTTTCCCCAAGACCATGGACTGTATTTTTGATATCACATTTTATGATTGAGAGATATATAAGCATCAGAAACCCCCAGGGTGAATCAACTTTTGCTTTTTCTACTTTCACTCTCCTGCTCCCCCAAATTACTCTTTCTTGCCTAATTTGCTTTTTATAGTGTTGGAAAAAAGAAAAAACAAAACAAAACAAAACCCCCAAAAGAAAACAAAACACAAGGTGGTTTCCCACTATGAAGGATTAGCGCAGATTATGGTGAACAGTGTTAATTATAGGTGAGGAAAGAGAATAGTGCATCTCTCCAATCTGTTCTTGATTTCCCTTGTGTCTGTCTGTCTGGTAATAAGCCTCCTTTAATCTGGCAGTCCCCTTGGTGAAATCAGCGCCATGGACAGCAATATTGATTGCTTCTCAGAAACCATCACAGCTGCTCAACCAAATTACCTTTGATATGTGACCTTTAATGTAATTACTGCAACATCAAAGCATTTCTATAAATTATTAAAGGACTAATATACTTCATCATCCAGCTAGTCTATTATATGTAAAATAAACAATCACAAGTAAATGCTAGAATCTGAATTGTCCAGCACTCACAAAGTGCTCTTTACACATACATACGTTCTGCTACATTAACCTTCTGTTTTAGGCAAAAGAATTTCAAATGGTCCAAGAAAGCCTAATTCAGTCATTCAGAAGAAAAAGATCCCATTGATAATTTTATGTTTTACATTCCATTCTCGTTGCTTCAAAATATCTATCATGATTCCTCCCGCCCAAAAACAAAGTGCCATAAAGACTTTATTAATCAACACATACCTGCTTGGAAGTCTTTTGATTATTCCACAAGATGAGTTTATGCCCCACGTATAACATAGAAATATGTGAAACATATTTCTGTCATCTTACAAAGCATATCCAGAAAGTAATTACTGTAAAATATGTGCATGTAGCCATTCCACTAAAAACAAAGTGATACATAGCTAAGAGGCAAGGCATCTGAATATGGACAAAAACTCCTCATGCTCACCATTTCCATACATTAACATTCATGTGCATATTATTAAAAATGACTCAATTTTGTGTTTTATAATACAAAGAATACAAACAGCAATATTGCAAGAGCAGGAAAATGTACAGTTATCTGGGGGATGGGAAAGAATGGCTTACTCTAGTACTATTTATTTTTTCCTATTTCAGGCTTGTTAATTATTTTTGATACCTCCTCAGTCGTGCTGTTTATGTCACTGACAGTGGAGTGTCAAGAGAAGATGTTATATATGTGTTATTTGTGAACTCATGTGAATGAAGACTTAGACCCCTGACCTTAAAAGTGCTTTTTATTTTATGGTGATGAACTATGGTTGATATTGTTGGTGCATGTTATCAAGAACAGGCAGGTAAGCCATAAATAATTCTCTGCTACTCACATAGGAACTATAAAACAGTATCCAGGCATGATAGTTTATCAAGAGACAAGACTGGTTTCCTTAAATAAACTACAGTGACATCATTCAGAAGATGAGTTCAGAAACTTGGCAGAAAGCTGCATGCAGAGAGTTTACTGGTGGAAAGTAAACCTTTATCCTGAGACAAATAGAACTGGAAATGAAAGGGATGGGAGAATTCAACATTCAGAACTCTCAGAAACCTGGCTGCTATTTTAGACAGAGGATTCACTGTTCCCAGTTCAAGCAGATCCTGATGTGTCTCCTGAAAGTGCAAAAGAAAACACAAAAAAAAGGCCTCCAAAGTCAGTATGATGTATATGCAATAGAAATTACACAAACCAAAGAAGAAATTGTTTCCCTGTAGACTAGAATCAGTCACTATAGCCTCTGCAGGAAGTCTTGATCGTAAAGCAAAAGCTGGTTAAATTTTGCCACCCTCCAACACAACAGTTCTGACTCTAAGACCTTTGTGATTTGAATTCAGATTGAGATTCAGAACTGTGGATGTATAAAGAACCAAAAAAAAAGAAAATCCTAAAACAACACTTGCCTTCCTTTCCCAACTCTAAGCCCTCAATTTCAGTGTCTTCTTGAAGATCTTCCCATCATATTATTTCAGGATGAGATTTTAACCTCACAGTGAAGATAGCGTTCCATGTGCAAGTGACTGGTCTAGCTCCTAACGAGGACAGCAAACAGTCATAGTGGAAACATTTGGAGTTCCATTTAGTCTCTTTTAAATACACAGCACCCTATTCCTCACAGGCCTATCTCTAGTTTTGATACACACATACTTGATTTCAAGCATTTAACTTCAGTTTAAATGTTACCTAAAACATTTTTATTCAACACATTTTCACTTTTTGTACATCCAGTTCCATCATTCAGAAAAGACAGAAGTGAAAAGAAAACATTAGAGATGGGAGAAGGAAAACCTGAACCCCCGACAAGAATGAAGTTACTTTCAATCTCCTGCTAACGAGTTTCTAGGAAAAAAAAAAAATTCAGAGGGAGTTGTCAGCTGACAGAAATATTTTTAGGGAATGAAGTATGTATATATTTACATAAGGTATGGCCTTTTAAGCAAAGATAGATGTGTATGAGCAAGTGCGTGGGTATCTTCATATTGGCAAGGTGGCTTAGAGATAGGTAAATAGACCCAGGATGATGGAAACAAGCAGAGCAGTCTCAACACTTTTCCCAGCAACACAGAACAAGGGATGTGTCTTAGGTCTGGTGGAAAGGTAGGTTATGGCTACACAGAACTCAGTCATTCAACACCAACTAGTAAAGGCAGACCTTTTGGATAGATTTTCTCTCATTTTAGATGCAGCCTGGAACCCTTAGGATCCCACTCTTCATTATTTGATCACTGTGTTATTGTGAAATCAGCCCTGTTCTAGCTACAGGAGTACTTGGCTGCTCCCAATCCATGTAACCTGTCTGAATCTAAATAGTCTCTCTCTTCCCCCATCGTCTGGGTAACTGCTAAACCAGAAACCCATACCAGCAGGGCAGGTCTTCCCCACATAATGCTGATTCTATTTTTAGTTTTGCTTGTGTTGTCTGAACCTTAGATCTTGCTCATGTGAATAATTTTCCTCATTATCCCGTGTTCATCTTTCCTCTCTCTCTTTTCTTCTTGTCTCACCGCCTTTCCAATCTGCTACAGCTGCTTGAATACTAAAGTAACTGAGTCAAACCACTTTGTCATCAGGAATATGTTTTCACTCTGTGATAACTCAATAATGTGATATGTTTCTTGATTCCTTGCAGCCACACCTTGCCTCACAGAAGAAAAATAGTAAGAAGAAATACCTGGTGGGCATTTCTAACATTTTATTTTAGGGGTCAGAATTCTAAAACCTTACCCAGCTGGGTAAGGCTGGTAGAACCCAGCCACAGCCAGTTTTTTCCTGACTACCAATATGAGCAAAAAGCTCATTGTTTAGTGCATGGAAACCATTTGGGTGGGTTGGTGGTATCTTGATTTTATTAGCCCAATGCAAATAGTGAATCATCCAAACAAATGGAGACATTATGCTTCCAATTCTGAGACGAGAACTCCATACATAAACTATTTGA